>VNJV01007285.1:0-58023 GCA_008042635.1 Drosophila nikananu
CCTCGCTCACGCATACAAGCTTGCAGAACAGCGCAACAAGTTAATGTAGGAGAGAGAGAGAGAGAGAGAGTGAGAGAGCAAGAGCATTTGCGCAACTGCAACTGAGTTAAAAGGCCAACAAGCGGGCAATGCAATAGAGAGAGAGGAGAGCCTGCAGGATGGTTGTGGCGTTTCAGAGGGGGACAGGTAGCGGCGGCCAGCACATTGCAGCATGACTTTCCAAATGCAGCGCAACAACAACAAAACTTCAGACAAAGAACGAATGTAAACAAAGAAGGCAGGCAGGCGCGTTGCGTTGCATTGTTGTTTGTGGATTTTGGCAAGCGAAGTGCAAGCCAGTTCTCTCTCTCTCTCGCTCGCCCTCGCAGATGGCATTAGAACGCGATCTTGAAACACAACAAACGTACACTCTTACTGGCGGCAGAGCGGCTCTCTGGCGCTCTCTTTCATTGCCTTTGGGGGCGCAGGCAGCAAAGCGTAAGTACGCACAGTGGGATTCAAGAAAGAGAGAGTAGATTAACCTGGAAGAGTGGGAGTCCTTTAGGAATGGTATAACTATTTAATAATTAATTTCAATAGAATCAATGGAAAAATACAATATTTTTAGCTTCATTGTTGTATTTCTATATTTTCATATAATGATAAGACTTTAAATTTTATGAAAATCCTTCATTGCATAGAAAAATAGAACAGAGTGTGAACAGTCATAAATTCGCTGTATATTTCTTTAATTTCTTCCCTTTTTCATTACAATTTACCGTTGTGCCTGCCTCAGCGGGTAGTCAAAGGCAGTCCTTTCAAAGCTCAGAGAACTGAAATCAGTATTAATTTTTTTTTAACTTATAAGAAGGGCCTTTGAAGTAGGGGAAATACAAATAAAAACGGACAACAAGAAAACACAGCATGACGCTGGGGCTCTGCCACTTTTTGCTCCACTGTGCAGCGGCCAGGCAGCGGCAGCGGCGGCAGAGCAGCGACGGGACGGGCCGTCAGCAGAGCAGTTCAGTATCGATTGAACAGCCGCGAAGCGAAGAACCGAGGAAGAGACGCGAAGAGAGAGAGACTGAGTGAGAGAGAGAAGGAGACAGGAAAGGGAGCGCAGACAGCTACCGAGACGCAGGCGGAGACGGAGACAGTGAGCGCCTGCCGCCCCCTCTTTTGTAATAAATAGCGCTGTGCGCGGCGACCACGCTACCAAACGGCAAGAGTCCGCTGAGAGCGACGCTCAAAAAAAAAAAAAAAGAATAAGAAAACAACCACCCCCACCCTTACCCCCCTTGAACCGAAAGGGAGAACACAACCGTAGTGAACGTAAAAAAGAACAAGTCCAAAAACAGCTGGAAATAAAAACTAATAAAACGCGCTGCTGCTGGCCAAAACAAAGGGCCGAAAGAGGGAACCATAAAGCAAAATAAAAACAAAAGAATATATATGTATATAAATTACTCCAGCAAGTGCCTTAAAATAAATACATACGTCCTTACCCACCAAACTCGCAACAAATCAAACGGAACGTGATAAAACATGATTAAACCTAAAACATTGATCAAATGCAATACGTAAACAAACCCGTATTTTCGCCCCCCAAATTTTATTTTTTTTAATGTGCTACCAGTAAAAAAAAAAACCTAATTAGACCACAAAAGAGAAAAACAAAACAAATAAAACAGCAATAAAGGAATAAAAATCTGAAATAAAAACAAACAACAAAAAAATCGAAAGAGCCACAACGTAAAAAATATCCATAAATCTATATATACTACCTACACACCTTATATACAATCTATATGTATATATAGAGAAAGAGCCCGAGAAAACAGCGAAAACCAAAGTCAGCTAGACAAAAGCAGAAAATCAGCCAGCAAGCGAGCAGTTAGTCCAGGAAAAGCAGAAGACACAGCGGCAGAAGGAGGAGGAGAACACACAACAAAGAGCAGCAGCGGCGGCAGCAGGGGAGGAGGAAAAGGAGGAGAAGGAGGAGGCGGAGCAACACCAACAACAACAGCAGCAGCAGAGGAAATGGCCAGCAAACAGCCCAGAAAAGTGGCACCCGATGGCGGATGGGGCTGGGTGGCCTGCTTTGGCGTTAGTTTGGTTAACGTAAGTCCCATTGAGATACCCCTAAATATACTATACAAAAATTTCCGGCATATGCATACCGATTAATTAGCTAACCTATGACCTCTTGAGGCCCCCAGTGTCCGTGCCTCACCCGCTGGGTTTGCGCTTAGGATAGGTTAGTTCCCTCCCCCCAGCACATTTTAGTAGTTTAGTTGCCCAAACACGATAAGATTCAAATATGAAATGATGACGATATTCAATACGCATTTTCACATGTTTACATACCCCTCCGATTTATGACTATAATTTCTGTAATATCTAGCTTATGGCCGGGGGGGCGGCGAACTTAATCAATAATAAATAACTTAATGGACAACACAGCCAGGATTATAATTATGGGGGCCGAACCAACGATTACACTATAAATTATATTATATAAACAAATTCGAATTGGTTTTTGCGGCTGCTAAAATATTTAATGGACCGCGACTTCAGCCTCATTAATCTAAAACTTCTTGATATTTGTTGTATACTTTTTTATAAAGAATAAAATCTCATAAGGAACCATTAATCTAAATTTAATTTAAAGAGGGGACTACATTTATAGTTTTAGTTTGAGTATTCAATGCATTTGATGGCCTTATTGTTATCCTTACAATTCAGGTTGCTTCGCTTTATAATTATTTTTATATAGAAAAAATCTCATCTCAAACCCTAAACAATTATCAAATTGGGGGAAAAAAAAGCAAGCAAAGCCTGGCTTCTACCTGACCACTTGTATTTTGTATCTTGTATCTGCATCTGTGTTTGTATCTGCATCTGTATCTGCGGGGGTGCAGTCGCAGGCAGCGGCAGAAACAGCTGCTCCAAACTCCGGTCTGGAGGGGGGGAAACAGGAGACCCCGATCAAGGCCACGGTTTGGGTTCTCCTCCGATCGGAGCCTCCTATATAGAGGCTGTCACGCACCCGCCGCATGATCTCAACAAATGCGTCTAAAAAGTTTTTTTTTCTCTCTCTCTCTTTTTCTGTTCTGTTTTTGTTTTGGGTTTATTCAGTTTTTGTAGTTGGGTTGAATTTTATTTAGTTTTTATTTTTATTTTGTTCTTTGTGCCCCTTTTGTTCCTTGTTACTGTTGCAAACAATGTGAAGTGAGGAATACAGAAGGCCCAAAATCGGTTGTCTGAGTTTTATATATATTGAGGATGGATATTTCTTTTTGGGAAAAACATCATTTAAATTGAATATTATCCTCATTTAAAATATCGTTTTACTATTGCCATCAGCTTTGATGGGAGAGCAAAGGAATTCATTGTTAATAATAGTAGTTTATGGAAAAATGGGATATAATACTTATAAAGTAAATATGCCCATATAATAAATTAGATTTCCTACTCCCTTGATTTAATATAGACCCTCGAAAACGAAACAATACCTTTTAGAACCCTTTCAATAAACCATGAAATCTAAAAAGATTTATTTGTACCAGTGTCTATGGCATTCTGACTCATTGCAAGTGTGAATGTCACAAATTCAGACCGTTGGCAATTATGTAATAGTCCTTAAAATTACCATACCTTTCCACATCTCTTTCCATATCAGAGCATTGACTACTCTCGGTAAATGAGTCGCGACGATATGCAATTAGACATGCTAATTTGTGTGAAGCCAGGCAGAAGATCTCGAAAATTGACAGCACTGATGGCTGCTACAGGCTCTGCCTGACAATGGTAATGCGTACAATGGAGATGTGGGCATTATAGATGCTTATATCATCTGGTTCCCTTCCCCCCCACCCAACAATTAAAGAACGAGCCAACTGGGTGTATAGTGTCATGATGCTGATGATGATGTGAATGCATTCTGACATGGATATTTTGTGTGGGCAGCTTGAAGAGTTTGATATTGGAACTTTGATTTTCTATGCACATTCGATAACTGATTTTGATATGGATATATATGTGGGTCTGGGGGATATGTTTTACTTGGTTTAGAGGTTCTTCTTAAATCCTTTCTCAAGTTCTCAAATAAAAAATGCAGCACAATTTAGAAAACAAAAATGCAATTCATTAAATATCTTACATAGCAAATTATATTTTTATTCTGTTAGCATACAAATTTCCAAAGGTTCTTAAATCCTTATTAGATTTATAAAAGATATACAAGCTAATTAATTAGAAAGTCACTTTCAAGTTACAATAAAAATGTATCTTTCCAACGCAATCCATTAAGTCAAACTGAGCTCCTCCTTCGATCCATCATCATGGTACGCTTTCCTTGGATATATTTATCGGTCGACCCACCCGACCAAACCCTCTTTGGAATAAGAACAACAAAACACTAGACTGAAATCCACCTGCCCACCCACCAATAATGCGACGTTTTGCAAAACAAATCGAGTGTGTGTGTGCCTTTGGTATTAGAGGTCTGAGCTCTGTGAACTGTATTATAAATCTAAATATAAACAAGCAGAAATGTGGGAATTCCCCCAGA
The DNA here is from genome assembly GCA_008042635.1 of Drosophila nikananu. Taxonomy (NCBI): domain Eukaryota; kingdom Metazoa; phylum Arthropoda; class Insecta; order Diptera; family Drosophilidae; genus Drosophila; species Drosophila nikananu. The sequence continues at coordinate 4,553 of VNJV01007285.1, forward strand.
GAGTTCTACAACTTCCGAGTAAATATATGAAATAAACTCAATTTCCAGACACAGAAAAACCTCATCATCTTGTAATCAGTTGATTAATATTATCCTGGAATCAGGGACATGGCCGTGCAAATATATATTCATATATATATTCCATTCCATGGAAACAAGATAGATAAGATATTGACGGTGACCCACTACTTGCTTGGTCACACGCCCCAAACTCTTGGAAATCTCAAGTACTTTGGTACCCTTGCCCAAAAACAAAATTATTTAAAGGCTCTCGTAAAATTTAATTGATCCACAATAGAATACAAGGTGCGAGGCGAAAACAAAATCAATCTATCCTCATAATCATCATCATCATCGTTGAGGAATATATTAGGGTTAGATGGCAAACTGCCTGATATGCCAATCATTCGATTATGTGTTAGTTAGTTAGTTACTCTATGGCCAGCTTTTAGGTTAAACTCGAACGACTAGTAGTAATCGCAATCGCAAACCCAACTCTTGTTTGCTTTGTGCCCACTATCTAACCGACCGCGACACGTTTAATCGCTTTTAAATCATTTACGAGGCAAATTAGCACTTGAACCTTATACAACACGAAAGACCAATAACGAAAATGCTGCACCATAAACAATAAATCGCTGAAGCTGGTAAGGAAATAACAAACAAACAGCATGAGTCTCAGGTCTTTCTATATAGAAGAGAGAGAGCTGTTGCCAAGTTGCCTTAAAAAAAATATTGTTTTTCTTTTCCAATGCAATCTTTAACCGGAAACACTCGTACGCTTTTGGGGCAAATTATATACTATATACATATATAGAGCTAAAGGAGTGACAAATTTGCTAAGCAAAGATAGGGTTTTGGATTTGCGAAATATTTAACAGCTGACAAAGCATTAAACAGGCGTAAGAAACTGTAAGCAGCATAAATATTTAGGAAAGTATTATTTAACTTACAAATACGCAAAGAGAAAACTATAATCTTTTAAACAAACTTGTAGAAAATATATTACAAAAATCGCACTAAAGCCAACATTTCTATAAATTTAATTGAAGGAATACGAAATGATATTAATTTATTAAGCAGCTAGCTGAATTTTACTATTTTTATTTAATTATAGTAATGCCAATCAAGCTTACAATAATCTATTTATAACTTAAAATACCACAAACGAATTATAAATGTAACAAATTTGAATGAAGACCAAAACGAAGAGGGTAACAAAATATTTACATAAAAGTACTATAGTGTCATCGATTTAAAAAGCTAAAAACATTACTCCCTCTCACATTAATTTTTTGTATATAAATATTTTGTTACTTTTTTTAAAGACCTTATCAAAAAGCAAAGCAAAAAGAACAGTGTCGTCGTCTGACTGTCTGGAAGGCTCGAGGCCAAGATAAAGATACAAAACCCGCTGCTTCAGCTGCTATATAGTCCAATATCCGAGCAAACCAATTGGAAATTCGTCTAGATAAATAAATAAATTAAAAACTCGCAACAAAAGCACGTGACAACCGATAGGAAAAAAAAAGAAAGAAACCAATCCGACCAAAACAGATAAAACTATGGAGATATATGCACAGACGCACAAAATGTATATAAAGTATATAGTATATAATGCGAAATTGGATTCGCCCCGAGGTTATCGACTCACTTCTATGTTTATATACACATTTGGGATTTGAGCTCATCGGAATAATTGCAGCATTTAGCCGGAACGAAGTGGATGGGGATAAGCATTAGGCAGCATTTAGGATTTTTAATAAAATGGTTTAAAAATTTGTTCAAAATTCTATGAGAGTATTTTTAAGTCCCTACGCAGATGGGTTTCACTGCAATTAATCAAATGGAATATATTTATATGTAATGTATTTATTAAAACTGTTTGCCTTGCAGTTAGATAAAAGTTAGAACTTCAAAGGTTGTGTATTGTGCTTGTGATAGCAAAAACAAATAAAACAATCTAGATATATTTAATTATTTATATATAAATATATTTATATGTATTTAATTAACTATATAATTATATGTATTTAATTAAATATATATTTATATGTATTTAAATAAATACATATTTATATGTATATTTTATACGTATTAATATATTTTTAATCCTCGAAAAAGTAAAAATTCTTCCTTATTTCAATAACCTTTCAAATATTTCCATACGTTTTTTTATTGAAACCATAATAACTAAGAGTTTCTTGATCTTGTGGTTGATGAGGAAATATTTCAAAACAATTGAAGAATACAAATCAAAGATTTCTTTGGCCAGAATCGCAGGGTGTTTGTTGACTTTGGTCTTTTACTGACTCTTATAACACACGACGGACGGATTCTGTCTTTGCGACTTGCTCGGTTTTTATTCCCATCTGTTTTTTTCTTTCTGCTTTTCTATTTGCCGATTTCTTTTCTCTGTATATGGTGTTTCTGCCTCTGTGTGTTCAGTGTCAGCGGAATAATGAAAACCAAGTTAATGCCGTGGGTGCCACATTTGTCGCTGCTCTCTTTGGGGGGATCTACTGAAATACTTGGTACACTTTGGGTATATTATATACACCAGAGGGACAACAATTTTATTTTTTTATCAATAAATATTGCATATTTATTATGCATAAATAAATACTATATTATTAATTTCTAAGTTATTTATCAAGAAAATCTTAATTTTACTTGATATTACCTTAAGAAAACGTATAATTACTGGGAAAACACTTGTTAAACAATATTTAAAATGTTTATTATATGAACTCCTAATCAAAATCAATAAGAGAAAAAATAATTATATATTTTTGTATATATAATTAATTAATTATAATTATCTACCACGAAAATACTAATTTTACTCTAATTATTTACTAAAAATTACTTGTTAAACAATATTTCAACTATAAATAATTGATTATTATATGAACTTGTAATCAAAATCAATAATAGAAATATATTTTGCAACTGAATTGAATTTCAAAACGCAGTTTACAAATTGAGTTTTTTAGATTAGACACTTTGATAATATATATATATTTATTTATATACATTTCCTTTGAGTATTTAACTTGGCTTGTTATCAAATATTATTTAACGGCTTGCTTATGGAATCGTATTCTATAGGGTATTTTCTAGGCTGTTCCTGAGGCCCTGTTGAATCCCAGCCAATTTGCTAAGCACACAAAATATATAAAAAAAAAATAGCAAAAATACAAGAAAATAAAAAATATATATATACAAAGTGAAGTCGTCGTCATAGATTTTCTATTTCTGATTCTGTTTTTTCCATGCCGTTTCTGTTATCATTATCAGGTGCGATTAGCACTTGCCCCTCGGTGGCTAAAAACCCCCTTCTGTCAGAGCCAGGCAGGCAATTAGGCTTAAAATTTAGCACATTGACTTAATTGATAATTAGAATACACGGATTTCGATTAAGGGAGAGCAAGCATGCGGAGCATGTAAGGCGGGCGTGAGAGCCTGAGATCCCCAAGTTCGAATACAAATTTTGGGTGTAATCACCCCTCTGTTTAGTTTAGCATTCGACCAACGCATGCTCACCACTCACTACGTCATAAAAGTATCCGGCGTGCTTCAAGTCGACAATCTATATCTGGGCGGCACACACATATGTACACATATAAAAAAAAAAATATATATATATATACATATATAAGCTATATGTGAAGTGGCATTAGTGTCGTCGCACTTCGAAAGCCAATTAGAACATTTCCGAATTGTGTTTTCAGATAAGTGTAAGCGAAACGTCGTCGCCTCTCAAATTAGACAGAGGCTTTGATATTCTGACAGTTGGGAAGTTGTCCCCTTTAAGCGACAGAGAAGGTCGTCCATATATAATGATTGTCAAGTCAGGATATATATACTTATATATCTGTTAAATTTATTATGGCTTTAGCAAGGACTTCAAATAAGGGGTTTATTTTGAAGAATTTCTATACTCTCCAGCAATTTATTTTGTGTCTTTAATAATTATGTATAAAATCCTTGAAATAAATAAAAATGTTATCAGTTCAGTACAGGTTTCTGTCAGGATATTTATATATGTATATATCTGTTAAATATATTATGACTTTAGCAAAGACTTCATATAAAGTCTTATTTAACAATATTCCTAGACTTACCAGCTACTTATTTTGTATGTTTTAATAGTTTTGATTAATTCCACTAATTTCTTTAAATAAATCAAATTTATTTCCAGTAAATTACAGGTTAAAATCACACAAACTCTCAATAAATTTTTCCCCCTTCAAACGAATGCCATTTCTTGTTAATTGTGACGTTGTTTTCTTTGCTTTGCCTTTGTTTTTTTGCAAATGAGAGCTAATTTCTTTGACAAATTCCGAGTACCAGGCGCGAGAAAAACAATAAATAGAATTCAAATAGAGCACACTCACTAAGTAACACAGATATACTATATACCATATAAATATATGTGTATGTAGATGTTATCAAACAAGATGCGAATGTTATAAACTGAGCAAACACACACTTTACTTCACTTTAAGCTGCACAATGAGCATTCGCAAGTGAATGCTAATACCAAAACGATCTATGGATATAGACCGATGATATATATCTTAGGGATCTCGCAACCGAAAGTGTGCGGCAGAAACACTAAATGTTGTTAATTAAATTTTAACAACTGCTAAAAGCAAGCTGCCAGATCGGGCTATCCCCTGTATCTAAAAGGCCTTAGCCGCACGAGATCCCAGAGATCTGGATTCTCAGGCATTATTGTTATTATTCGTGGTGCTAATGCTCTACCCACGCGCCAGACACTCTTTTTTTTTTCTTGCCCATAAACTAAGTGGCGATTTAGCCGATTTATTGACCGAGTTGGCAACAAACAAAACAATCTTCAGATCAGGCAATGATTATATACTATGCATACTATATAATATATATTTACAGATGTTTTGATCAGCTTGGATGAAATTGTTTGAAAATTGAGTTAGCCAAAAGAAAGAGCTAAGATGTAAAACCTTGAGTGGGAACATAAACTTTAAAACAACTGCGTGACTTGGCGCATTAAATTATAAGTTTTTATTTTTTGGGTTAGGAAGAACTTTTTAAAATATATTCAAAAAAAATATATAAATAATAAATCACAAGGTAATAAGGCAAAACGATTTAATTTTAATATAAAACTTACTTAAAGGTATAGAAATTAAATATCAAGAAGTAAGCACAGAAGAGGCTTCTTGGTTGGATTTTAAACTTTAATTTTCTTAGTTATTTGTTTAGTAAGTAAATGTTGCTGAGTTTAGCATAGATTTTCAATTGAAATATATATATTTATTATTAAATTTTAATTCAGTTATTTAAAACAAGCATACAAATATTATTTATTATTGTGTATTGGTAAATTTTACTTTTCAAGTCTTAATCCCCGTTCAAATGTCTTTCTATAAAAGTATTTATAAATTTAGTTGTATAAATTTAACATTGAACTGTGAATCTAATTTCGTACATTCGCAAATTGAGAAATTGAGAGAAGCCAATTTCCCTTTCGATCGATTTATCTATCTATCGATCGATTGCTCTCTGAAATTAATACCCCGAAAAAAAAAAATAAATAAAACGTTTTCGCTGCAAGGAATTTGCAATTGACAAGACAAAAAACTTTCTTCTCTTACCAATTTATTTTTGCTTTGTCACGTGATCAGGAAAAAAAGACACTAAAAAGCTAAAAAAATAAATTAAACAAAAAAAGCTACAAAAAATAAGCAAGACTGGCAAAATAAACAAAGTAAAGCGAATCGAATTGAATAAAGGCCCCCAAGAGCAAAAGCAAGTCGTAACAGCCTTAACAACGGGTCGCTAGTTCGGTCCCCCAATCAATGTCAATAGTAAAAAACAACAAAAAAAAAACTGCACACATGTGATGCAGCATCCCCTTAACCCCTCTTGTTGCCCCACGGCCTGGAAACAGGTTTGACGACAACAAAGGCCAGCACACAGCTGATGCTGCTCGATCACGTGACTCTGTGTTGCAAGTTGCAGCAGCAACTTCCTCGAGAAAAGCAAAACCTGTTTGCAACTTACAGCAAACAGCTGCTCTTGTAACTGTATCTGTATCTGTATCTTTGTCTCCCCAACGGGGGGCAGCAGTTGTATCTGCATTTGTTGCTGGTCGCTTAAATCACATGACTGCGATCATGTGCAAGCAGCCACCAAAGCATCGTCATCAACATCACCACAATTTGGTTTCAGCAACCCCAGAATTATGGGTGTCGCCGCCCCCATCCGCTCCGTTTTATACTTTCAACTGCACACAAAGTGCCCCATTAACAGTGAAGCCTCCTCGCAGGCAACAAAGAAAGCTACTCAGGAAATTACAATAAAGAAAAAAAAAATATAGAAGAGTATCTTGCAGACACTTTCCTTATAAGTTTCCTTTTGTAAAATCTCTTGAGAAAACCAAACAACAATATTAACAATCCGTATTCTTGTCTTATCTTTCCAATAAAAAAAGGTAATTTATTAAAACCCCACAAAATTTTAAATCTCTAGAGTTAAAATCTCTTACAAAATCTCTTGTATTTCTAAATGTTGTATTAAGTTATTTACGACAGAAAAGGGAGTATAAAATGCCCCGAAATATTATCTTGAGAATAAAAAAAACCATATAAGTTATTTTTATTATTATTTTTTCCAGAACATATACCGAAACTTCACTGTACCCGAGTTCGCTTAGGATTGGCTTGGCTTCGGTTCAGTTCAATTGAATTTCGAGTTCAGCTTTGTGACGGCTTTTGTTTTATGGCAATGTCGGCGGGAGTCAACTTTTTGTTATTGTTTCGCTTTTCAGTTTGTTTCGTTTTCGTTTTGGTTTCCATTTGTATTTATTATTTGCCTCAATTTGTTGTTGCCGGTTGCTGGTTTTTTTCTTTTAATTGAAATGTTTGGCAGGCACCGAGACTCGGAGACTCCAAGTGGCAGTGAAATGTACTTCACAGTTAATTGCTTCAATTGCCGCGAGTGGCTCGGCAACAACAACAATTCAATTTCAATTCGAACATTTTAATTCGCCAACTGGAATCGCGCTCAGTCTTCTTGGCTGCCTCTCTGCTTAATTACAGCAAATTAATAAAGTTTAGCAACAAGAATATTGCTTATTAACCGCAGGAAAGCTCAGCTTAACTCAGCTCAGCCTCCCAAGTTGAAGGCACTCTCGTAAATTTTATAAGTAAAAAGGTAAATAATGTAAATGGATTTAAAATCAAGTGTCAGGGGTAACTGAAACTGATCAAAATGCATTGAACTGGGCACCAAGTCGTTAGCTTTTTACTCATTATAGACTTGAATAAATGTAGCCAATGTCTCTTTATTAAAATTTAATAATTCTACTCACTTTGTAGGACTAGAAAGTGCTCATAATAGAAAAAACAAAGCTTTAAACGGAACACAATTTTAAATTAAAATCTACATTAATTATACCACTTATAAATTGTGAATAAAATTATAGAAATAATGCCCAAAAACTCAAAAGAAAAAGTCCTAATAATAATTTAAAAGTCTAAAAATAACCCCTAATAAACAAAAACTAAGAATATGTTTAATCAATATAATGCAATATAATATGTTAACTCAACTTAAAATCAACGTTACCTATGCCACTTATAAAATATATTAATCAATCCAATTCCAATTCAATTACAAAACAAAAATATTCCGAACATAAATTCATTATAACTATTCAACTATTCCCCAATTATGGCAATTTAACAATTTCTCTGCACGATTAGCAGTCAGTAATTGTAATTGGCGTATTCTCCGCGTACATATAAATGAGCTACTAACTTCTGAGGGCAATTACCAGGCAAGAAGCACAGAACACAGACCTGGAAATAAGCCCCCGGGGCTTAAAAATCCACTCCTTATCAGGCTGAAGGGAAAAACAACCAAATGAACACAGAGGACAAGAAGATACCACTTTAAAACCATAAAATTCAAGTGCTGAAGGACAGAGCAGCCCACGGACAGGAGTCCAGTTAATATGATGAAATATCAAGTTGGAGGGCTGAGAAAGAAGCTCGAGCATGAAGAATGCCAGGCAAAACTTAATGGGAAATCGATAGAGGAAAAATAAAAATGGGCTTGATTTACGAGTGGCGGTCAAGAGTGGTGGCGGAGGAAGGTGCTTTACCCGTACAAGTGACGTCCGTGTGGCGACGTCATCGTCTCCATGAGGGCGACAAATGATGGCACAATTTGGGTTATATATCCATGGCAGCACGCAGGAAAAGACGGGTAGTAGAGACGTTATGAACTTTGGACTTGAAAACTGATAACATGCCAAAAGTGAATTTGAAAAAGCAAAAACAACAACACACACACATACAGAACACACGCGCCGCCAAGTGTCTGCCAAATGCCCCTTTCCAATATCTCTCTGGAAAGATAGAGACGACAGTGGAAACTTTTGTATCCCGAGACCCGGACGCACATTGCGAAATAGAAACTTAACTTTTAGCTCTTAAGACTTCCTCCCTTCAAAATGATACAACATGAGATTATATCATGGTAACTTTAACAAAATCTGTATTTTCTTCTTTTATTTTATTCATTCAATGAATTTGAAGCCTATGCTTAATTGTATGAATTATTATTCCTTGAGGAACAGCCTGCTACTGCTCCCTGCTCCAGAGCTTAATTTTTAACAGCCCACAAGACAATGCCAAAACCCACCATATACAACTTGAACAGGTTTATCATATAAATTTTATAAAAACAAGTTTAAATTAAAATTATAACGAAATCTTACAACAATATATATTCAAGAAATTCTACTCTCAGACTCGAATAACTGGAATTTCCCCGAGTTTGGGTTAATAACATAAAAAACGTTTTGCCATATCAACGGAAGCCAAATGGAAGTACAGATGTAATACAATTACTGGAAGTATAAAGCAAAACCTAAATAAATAATAACAATAGATACTGAGTAGTAGACAGACCTTGAAAAATATTCCCATAAATGAAGCTTTGATTACAACCAAATGGAAAGGAAATATTGTGCAAATTTAAGCAATATTTGCTATCGATTCGGTAATATTACTTAAGACTGACATCTGGTTATGCAAGATTGTGAGAGAAAAACTATGTAATATATCTAACCATAAATCAACGGTTAACTAATAGCTTTTGTTAAACAAAATAAAAGAAGAACAGATCCATAAACCCTTCAAACTATTGTACGACGACAACGTGTTCGCCTCGTGAGGGGCGAGACAGCGGATTGTTGTTAAGTAATATTGGCCATAAACAAGTGTGTATATATGTATATAGAATCGGTATATATATATACAATATAAGGCATATAAACAGACTTTCGTTAGCGAACACTCGGGTGTCACGTTAATTTCACGCAGCGGGGCATATGTGCCCCCCGAACAAACCGAACCACTTGTAAATTAAATACGAAAATATTGCACGAGAAATGTTTAAAAATAAGTTAGCGGCTAATTGTGCAAATTTCGCATTCACAACAATCAATAGGATGGTGAGATGTGATCCCAATACCAAATTTGAAACCAATTCTAAACCTGGTTGCTATCGGCTGATGTTTGCCTTTGCTGTTTTTCGCTAAAAACTGGCCCACAAGCAAACATGTCTGTATATATAGATATATATATAATGTGGATAAATTGTACATATATAATGCCATTTGCAGTGTGTTATAATAAACAAATGCCCCACAATCTGAATTATTTACGCATTACAATGACCGAAAGTGAGGTCTCTCCTCCTCCTGCCAACGAAAAATAAAATTGTGAAAATGTGCAAATGGAAAAGGAAAACAGCAACGGCTGGAATAAGATTTCCTTGATTGATATTTCCTTATTTTATAGAGTGAGAAAAACCACTATAATGTTTTATATTTCATATTTATATATTGATTCCATAAGCTCTTTTAGATAATATAGCATACAACCAATATAAGCTTTTGATTGCAATTAAAATTAGGTAACAGAAAATTAAAAACAAAATTAATGAATTATGAATTATAAATAAATAATGCATAATAATACAATTCAACCTTATAAAAGCTAAACAACGTAAATTTAAATGAAAAACTGGTAAACATTTTGTTTTTCACAAACTTCTTATCAAGTTAAGACCCCACAAAGGTTATTGTTTGATTTTACCATAAAGATAAAAATGTTAGAAATCAGTTTTGCAGAATGACCATATAATACAATGGTAGATATCGGAATAACAATTGTTCTCCTCTCTCCCTCTGAAATATTAAGATCGATTTCCAACTAAAGTCACAAGAACCTGACTTATATCTTTGGGTCAATCAGAGGTAATAACCTGCGCGTTGCGCACAAAATCAAAGTGTGGCAATTTAAACTCAATTATAGAGCCAATTATTGACCGCCGCTATGACTGCCAGCAACCCCGACAAATATCGACAACGATGTCGCCGTCGCTTTTATCGACGACGACTTCAACCCCAAAGAGGGCAGAGTCAGAGCAGATTGAACTATTTTAGCAATATTTACTTGGGACCACACCACTTAGTGAGCGCGTGTTGCCTTGCCTTTTTCCTTCTTCAATTATGAGTTCTGATAATTCAATTATCAGGCAATTAAGGCTTTGAATGAAACGCCCCATAAAATTATATAGTATATGGGGCACATACAGTTGGGGAATTCGAAAATCAATAAGCGCCAAAGCCCAATCAATAATCACAAACAAATAAAACACTTCAAAAAGCACATCATCAATCGTGTAGACATATGTTTGTACACCGAATGTTAAGCAATTTCAATGAAACACTCGATATTATAGAGACCTCAATAAGCAGGGGGGGAAGGTATTCAATCTACCAAGATCGTCACAGAAAATATTCTGTAAAATATAATAACACGCCTTACATTTTTGCCTATTCATTGAGTGTTTCTCGGTAATATAATATGTATATCTCAAGCTGATTTAATAACCTTTTTTCTTATCTGCAATCAATTATTAATTACTAAGAGCATTTGTGCTTCTGAAAATTAAAGAAAACTGCTGATATCAGCCCTAATCAATTACTTGAAAAAATTTAATTGCTAACTTACAATGATCAGAACTAAAAAAAAATGTAATTGCTTAAGTTAATGCAGAACAAGATTTTTATACCGCTTCTATGATAAAGTTTTATATAATTTTTCTTTATTTAGTGCTGCTCAGTATTTAATTAAGCTTTTTTTTTTATAGGTTAAAGGAATTTTCTATAGAAGAATCAACGGTCACACTAAGCCAAGCAACGCTAAAGACAATCGTAGGGCGCCAAGAGAGCGTAAAATAAAAATTCAGTTAGTTGGCCTTTTTAACCGACTGAATTCTAATGCCTAATCAACATTATCCACTCCACGAATACAAATTGGGCGTAAGCTGCCCGCTCGGATTTCGATTTCGAGTCATGACAGCTGATTTTTATGAATGTAGTGTGTTTGGTGGCTTCCACAAGGCCCCTACAAAAGAAATAAGTGGAAAAAAAATAATAACCATCAATCAAACTGATCATCATGAATGAAGGGAAGGAGAGTGAGTGCCAGTCAGTTAGTCGGTTAGTCAGTCAGTCAGTCAGTCGGATTCTTGAGCCCCTTTTCACATGATAAGACCCTGACGTAGTCGAGATGATGGCCAACAGTGGCATTACACAACCGATAAGGCTCTAGTCTTCCATGTGAAGTGCATCGATAGGGGGATGGATGGATGGATCATGAAGGGTGTTTCGTCGAGTTTCCTCCGATAACCGATAAGGTTATCCATATATACGAAAAACATATGTATTCATTCTCCCGAAGAATGCCGAGTGTTTCCAAATGTATTCTTCTTTTTGTTTTATGTCGCTGATAATGATTGCTCTCTCTTTCGTTCCTCCATCCATATGCCGATAAATCACGCGGCCTCTGAACGGCAGATTAGCCCCCGACAAATTGGCCCATATAAAAAATACACAATTGGAATAAAAGTAATACAATGTCCGCACCACAAGTGTGTAATTTATGGAGCGCCAAGCGAACGATCAGTAGTCGAGGCTCGATTAAGTTATGGCAAAAAGCTAAAAACTAAAGCTTTACCCTAATGCTAAGTAGGAATAACAAGAAATATCATTATATCGAAGGCGATATAGAAAATCAAATCAATCAAACGCTGCGATATATGTGCTATAATCGTTATTCTGTTTTATATATTGTTTATCATTAGTTTTACTAATTGTTGTTGAGTCATTGTAAGTCCCCTCTCCTTGACTATCGCTAATAGAGTTAACGAAAAGTCAAGGATTGGGTCACTACATGATTTTGATTAAATTATTAATATTTGACACATTTGTTTAATATTTTAATTTAATATTTTAGATTTGTTTTATTTTAAGCTTTAGGTTGAAAACATGCGCCTACCTCCCTCTTATCTTGACACTCACGTAAATTGTGTAAAAAAACATTTTCGTAAGAGACAAAGATAGGGCGAGGTGGGCGCTTACATTGATTTGCCTTTATTAAATTGTTAAAACTCGTCAATATTACTTTGTTTATTATTTTTATTATACTTATTTCACTTTGAAATGACAACGTGAATCACCTTTCTTATTATGGCTCTGTGGTATATGTCTTAAAATAGCATTTACCAAAAAAGCCACAATAAGGTAAAATAATCACTTACTTTGATTCACTTTAATTAAATTATTAAAATCTCGTACTATCACTTTTTGCTTTTTATATTGATAATTATTTTGTAAATATTTTTTTTTATTATTTCACTTTAAGATGACAACGTAGATCTTTCCTCTTATTTTGGCTAATTTGTAAATGTGTTAAAATAGCATTTACCAAAAAAGCCACAATAAGGTAAAATTATAACATACTTTGTTTCACTTTAATTAAATTATTAAAATCTGGTAATATCACTTTTTTCTTTTTATATTGATAATTATTTTGTAAATATTTTTTTTGTATTATTTCACTTTAAGATGACAACGTAGATCTTTCCTCTTATTTTGGCTAATTAATAAATGTGTTAAAATAGCATTTAATGAAAAAGCCACAATAAGGTAAAATGATCACTTTATTGATTACTGTAAATAAATTATTCAAATCTCGAAATATCACCCAATGTTGTGGGGTGCCTCTCACATTGTCAAGTCAATTCTCTTAAATATATTTAAAGATAATTTAAGGAGGGTGCCTTGACAACATGCGGGTCACATATTCATAGGATATATTTTTGTTTTAAATTATTTAAGTACTTCCAATAATTGCATTTCTACCATTTCCTTAATTTTGGAAACTGACATCATTTATTAATTATTTATCACCTTTTTCCCTTTGTGATGATAATGCGTATCATCCGTCTTGATTAAACTGCTCTGTACATGTCTTAAAATAGCATACACAGAGTAGCACAATCAGATAGAGCGATCACAATAAGAAACATTTTATTCACTTGATTCATTAAAGGGATTGAATAACACTTTTTATTTGATGATTTTGTGATGCCTCTCTTTGACTTTCACTATCTGATTGAATCTATAGAAATATCATTAAAACAGAAAGTGCAGTCAAGGTGAAAGCCCACAGGATATACTTTTATTTTAAATTATTTTCTGTATCATTAAGTACTTTTTATGATTTTGCTACAGTTTGGCAATTACAAACTGTTTAAATGTATTTAAATAAAATTTTAACAGATAACCGAAATAGGGCAATGGTCAAAACCTCATTTGATTTTTTTATTGATTCATTTATTGATAAATATTATAAATTAATATTTTATTTAACTTTTCAAACAGTTCAGTTTAACTTCTTCCCTTGAAATTTTCGCTAACTTGTGACTTGCTATTCATAAAGTTATTTTTCTCATGTATTATTGTGTTTGCCTGTAATGTACAAGCAAATCAGCAGCCCCAGCTTATAACTTTTACTCAGAAGCAAAAGAGAAAAATTTTTAAAGATTAATTTGAGAGAGTTTTGCATTTATTCTCTCCCATTATTGTGTTCATTACCTTGTTCTATCTCCCTTTCTTTCCCTGCAATGAATAAGCCAAGCACGGAGTTACGAACGAGAGAGTTTTGTTTAGAGAGCACTTTAAGAGAGAGCTTTGCATATAAACTCTCCCATTAAAATTGAGGGGAATTAGAAGAGAGAGAAAATGTTCTTCCAAGGTAGAGTTTTGCTCACTCAGGAGCGAACGAGAGTGCTCTTTAAAGAACACTCTAAAAAAAGCATCTATTTAAATTACAAATGAGGAAAAGAAGTTTTGCTTCAATAGAAACTCCTTACATCCTGGTATTTTTCGTAATTCTATTAAAATTTAACTCAAACGCACTCTCTTGTTCGTCTTTTCAGCTCGCCACCCGATCCATTGAGCCATCGTTTGGCCTGCTCTTTGGTGACACACTCAAGGATCTCAATGTGGGCACAACGGGAGCGGCAGTGATCATCAGTGCGCTGGACGTCTGCATGAACTTCTCTGGCCTGTTCGTGGGACCCCTGCTAAAGGAGTTCTCCTACCGCAAAGTTGCCATTGCCGGCTCCCTGCTATGCGGCCTGGGACTGGCACTGACATCACCGGCGACCAGCATGGCTCACATCCTGAGCACCTATTCGGTAATTAATGGCATCGGCGTCGGTCTATCTACCTCGGCGGCCTTTGTGGCTTTAAATCACTACTTCAAGCACAAGCGTGGCCAGGCGGTGGGTCTGTCCATGGCCGGTACAGCCATGGGTATGCTGATCATGCCGCAGCTGGTGAGGATACTGCTGGAGGCATACAACTTCCGCGGGGCGGTGCTGCTGCTGGCTGGTGTGGCCCTCAATGCCACGGTTGGATCGGTCCTGCTGCAGCCGGTGAAGTGGCACATGAAGGAGGAGTTCGACGACGAGGAGCTGATGTGCATCTCGGCCCTGCCCACCCCGCAGCCCCAGCTGACGGTGGGCGGAGCAGGTGGCGCTGGTGGCGCAACTGCGACCGGTGCGCCCGAATTCAAGGTGATCAAGGAGGATGGCAACGAGGAGGATGCCCTGCCTGAAATGAATACGTTGCTGTTCCACAAGCATCACCCACACCAGATGCGTAAGAACTATTCCGAGATGGCCATGAATACGATGAATGGCTCCCGCTTGGGTATACCGAAGAGGCCCACATTTCCACGAATTATGTCCCTTGCGGGGGTGCAGTCTGCTGCCCATGGGGTTGGGGAATCGGGAGGTTATCCATCGCAGGCAGAGATCAATGCCACGCAGCTGCGCTGCCGCAAGGCCTCGGTCACCTCGAACCTCTCCTACATGGACTTCACCGGCTCGATCCTTCAGGTGCATCTCAATACCGGCGACGATGAGTTCGAGCAGAACGATCGCGAACTGCGACGCGTGGGCACCGCCACGGGCAGCATTGTCCTCGGCGGTCATAGGGATAGTTTCATCAAAATGAAGCCCACGGAGCTGGACAAACAGGCCGAGGCGGCCGCTGTCATTGATGAGGAGGCACGCAAGAAGGCCAAAAAGCCGGGCTTCTGGCGTCGCTTTGCCGACCTGCTGGACATTGATATGCTCAAGGATAAGATGTTTCTCAATCTGCTATTCGGTCTCTCCATTTTCTATGTGGCCGAAATGAATTTCAAGATGGTCACGCCGTTCTTCTTTGCCAATCTGGGTTACCAGAAGGCGGATGTGGCCTTTTGTCTATCGATTACCGCCATCACGGATATAGCTGCCCGCATAGTTTTGCCACCGATCTTTGATCGCACTACGATCAAGAAGCGCACCATCTTTCTGGTGTCTATCATCTTTGTGGCCCTGACGCGATCAAGTGAGTAGAGAGGAGAGATCCGTAGGATCAATTGAGGATAATTATTTATAGATTTCTGGTACTTAAACTTGTACTTCTTCTGTTCTTCCTCCACGTAGTTATGGCCGAGCAAACGGACTGGACTCAGTTGATGATTTGGCTTTCCATCTGCGGCTTTTTCAGGGGCTCCGCCTTGAGCAACTTCACTCTGACCGTGTCCGAGTATTGTTCGCTGGAGAAGCTGCCCTCGGCCTTTGGCTGGCATCTGGTGGGCAAGGCTTTGTTTGTGATCTCCTTTGGACCGCTCATAGGTAAGGTGCCAGCCGCCCGCCCTGGCAGTTCCACAATAAGGGCTTCTTGTAATACTTTCTTCTCCCTCTTTCAACTTTAGGTCTCATTCGTGATGTAACCGACAGCTATCCCATCTGCATACATACACAGAGCGTGTGCATATTGCTGTGCGCCCTGGCCTGGGGCATTGAGTACCTGGTGGAGTACATACATTCGAGACGCCGCACTGCCGATGCTGCCCAGCTGCCCACTCAGGATGCCGCCACCACCACGACGACGACGAAAACGACAGCGACAACGCAGGATGTGAAGCTGTAAGGGGGCTCAGGATGTGAAGCTTGGACACAAGAAGATGAACTACTTACTAGAGAGAGATCTACTTTAAGAAAGGCAGTTCGGCCACAACTTCACCTATGCCTAGGGGGATATAGCTAGCTTGTGAAACCCTAAACACACACCCCCAAATATGTATTAAAACCCAATTTTAGTTAAATCATTCTTTTTTTTCAACTCTGCTCTATATATATCTTTTTTTTTTTTTGCGATATGTTTAGTCTTTAGGCTTAGGGTCTTGGAGAGACACCATCAGACAGACAGACACACACTCCACATACCACACACACATGTAACCATATAAATGTGAGCAGGTTTTGTCAGAGATTTAGCATTAAACTAAGTTGAATTCACAATATTATCTTCCTGATTTCGATTCCTAAATTCTACCATTTGAAATTCTCCAATTGCTTTTACGTTTTTGCCTTGAAATAATGTTCTCTATATGTTGGTTTATGTTAGTGAACTTGTATGTGATAGTTCAAAGATAGTTTGTAATTTAGATTTAGGCAATTATCGAGAGTATACTTATGGAACTACTGATGATATCGGATGATATCAGCAAACTATGGGAGGAATACTACTACTACTACTACTACTGTTGAAAATCGATTGATCGGCTTTAAAATGTACCTTAAGAGCGATGTTTAAGCAACGACAAATACACACACACAGACAAGTAAAACAAAAAAAAAAAACAGAAACAAATTAAGCTATAACTATAAACATATAAATATTATATATCATATTATATATACTTTATACAAGACCCTCCTCCCCCAGGGGCCAGTGGTAGCTGTGTACCAATTTTATATAACTTTATTGTAGGAGACAAATGTATAGAGCTGCCCAAGTGCTTTAATTGAACTGAACAAATATATATTCAAAGGATCGAGAGTGTATATCGAGAGGGTATGATTAGCTCCTTAAAGCCTCAATTTGCAAAACAGAGCTAGGACTTATCCTTGGCCAACCATAAATGCCACATCATATATTTACAAGTTTGTCATGATCTATTAAAGGATAGCACTACAAAAGGCCGTATACATTGACGCCTGTGTCCCAAAAAAAAAAGAGAGTTAATATATATAAATATATACACCTACTGGTGGCATGCCCTGTAATCTGTAAGATAGTTTAGCCTAAAACGCAACTAAACCCAACCGATAAGCAATAAATGCAAATAAAAATCCCAGCTAACTTTGCGTAGCACACTTTTGGGCCTGAGAACAAAAGAAGCTGAGAGAGAGAGAGTGTGTGTGTGTGTGGCCACTAAAAGGACAATGATCGAGGTAACGACATACGGATATATATATATATATATATACCATATACATGAACCATAATTATATACTTAATTTTATAGTCTAAACGTATTTTGGGTACTTAAAGTATATACACATATACAAATATATATATCTATTTTTTGTGCGAGACAAGATGTTTTGATACGAGCAGACGACTTTGGGAAATGTGTATTTTTGCCCCGATATTGTAGACTTATTAAACGATACACGAACGAATCTATTGTGTATATTGAACATAGAGAATAAAGTGATGAGATCTTAAAACATAGCTGTAAAGGCATTCAATAAGGGATAACGAGGAGCTGGGTTACTGGCACTGAAATAATAACAATAGCAGAAATATCAGTATATTGATATTTGATATGAAAGTCGATAAATAAATCGATATTTTAACTTTGCGGTGTACACATGTGTGATAAATCAATATGTTTCTTGGTATATCGAATTAATATAAAGGAAAAAGGAAGCAAATAAATTAAATTAATTATTTCAGATATTAATTATCAATATTTTAATGCCAAATTCGATATTTGGTGATATTTAATATTTCTATATATAATACTTGGCGATATTTTTAATATTTATATTGATCAAAATACTTCTATGAATATATTAAATCAGACTTCTGTAATATAAAATATTTTTGATAGAAATATATATTTATTTTGGCTCTGAAATAATAAAAATAGCAAAAATATCGATATATTGACTTGAAGATAAAAATCGATAAAATGTTTGATATATAGGATGAATATATGGAAAAAAAAATAGTATATTAATTAATTTATAAATTTTTAAATATTTAATATATAGGTATTCCATATATCTAAGCTTATAATATTTTCAAAATTATATTGAGAATTATAATTTTTTCGATTAGTCTGCATTCCTAAATCTGAGATAAGCTTGTTATTCCCATTTTACTTTTGATAAATAAATAAGTTACTATTTGATTTAATATTTTCAAGTCATGATTATAGTAATTATAGTAATTCCATTATAATTATATATTTTGTTTATAATTAAAGCTATAAAACACACCCCTGCATTGAAAGAATTTAAGTTTAACAAATTCCTAAACCTTATCTCTGGACCCTCTCCTAATCACTTTCACATTTAAGTAGCCTGCCAGCATCATCATCATCATCACCATCACCTATTTACTATGAAATCATCACCCAGTTCCAGTTAAAACCCACTCGATTATAGCCATTCATTATCATCACTATCGTGGCAGAGCAAACATTCCATTTGGAAGTCATTTATAGGATAGAGTTGAGAAGAGCAGAGCAGCTCCCACATGCGTCTTCTGGGCGGGCAAACAAATGTAATGCGTGAAGAATAAATTTAAGTTTGTATAAATTATGCACAAGAAAAGCCCGAGAGGGGATGGGGCCAAGAAAGTCTAGGCGACGAGGACAGCTGTTGTAAATCTACAGCGAAGACTGCCTAAGGAATTAAGTTCTTCTGCTGTTCTGGGAGAACTCTTATCAGCCGAGAAGCCACCTTGTATTTCGATATGGAAACAGCAATGATAAGAATCCGAAAAACAAAAATAACGTAGCTCGAAATTATTTCCGTTATTTGCCAGCAATTGTAATATTACAATTACAAATGGAATTTTGGAAGGTAGCAATGCTTCCGTCAGAGGCAGAGAGGAGGCGAACCCCCGGTAGTTGGCAAATAGTGTACACATTCGAGGTAATCTTATCACCATTTAGGTTTTCACTAAGCCAGTTCGTAAACCTTCGCCATAAGAAGCTTAGCTTGGCCATAAAAGAGAACCCGAGGTGCGATAAGCGGGCAATCGAGGAGGCGGCTACTGGAAGATTGATATCTTGGCACACATAGAAATGTAGATAGATAGATACTACCTCTGGGATGTCTGGTGGTGGATGGGATGCCCTAGAATGATTCCAGAGACAGTGGCAATCAATTGCCGTCCAGCAGCCCGCAGAGCAGCATCCTCTCACCAAGCAGATGAAGAAGAGCAGCAGCAAGAAGGCATATAGGCTGGAGGCCCCCGATGGCGGTTGGGGAATCCTCGTCTGCATCGGCATGGCCCTGCCCTTTGTGAGTGCATTTTGTCAAGGCGATAAGTCTACATAACAATACATATATTTTCAATATGTATATATACTGAAAGGGATTAACTCATTTTGAAGTCAGCTCAAGGTTAAGTGATTAAAAAATAATAATTTTTGTGGCAAAGAATCTTAAATAATTGCATACACAGAGCATCTTTATAATATAATACTTGAAAATATTTTAAAATATGAATACAACTTCACAAGTGTATGAAATAGTGCACAAAACTTTGTAAAGTTGCTTTAATAACATTTAGTTAAAAAAAAAACCCTATAAAATATACATATAATATTTTCACTTTGAAAAATCTATGAAATGAGTTTTCGAAATACCCACTTAATTAAAATATTACATTTTTAAAGGAGTTCAAATTTGAATTTAATTTAATAAATTAATAATCAAGGCGATTGAAAGGCCTCCAGATATCTTCATTAAATATTACATTATTTATATAATATTTAAATATTAAACTAATTATATAATAAGTAAATATTATACTAATTATATAATATTCAATTCATCAAATAACTCACTCAATTTCTCCGTCAGACCAGCGCCTTGGCGGCTCTGCCCTCGTTCGGCCTCGTCTTCGGTGACTTCCTCAAGAGCATCGGTGCGGAGACGAGTGCCATGGCCATTATTACCAGTGCCTTCTTCTCGGCGATGAGCTTCGCCGGCCTCTTCTCGGGCTCACTGTTTCAGCGTTTCGGCATGCGGCAGGTGGGCGTTGTTGGGGGCTCACTGTACTTCCTGGGCACCGGACTCCAGATATTCGCCACCTCCACGATGCATTTACTGCTCGCCTTCAGCTTGGTCCAGGGCCTGGCATTCGGCCTGATGGTGCCCACCTGCTATACGACCTTCAATCATTATTTTGTAAAGAATCGCGTGATGTGGATGAGCTTTGCCCAGACCCTGATCGGCTTGGGATCGATGCTGTATCCCATTGTGATGCAGAAACTGTTGCATTGGTACGGCTTCCGGGGCTGCCTGCTCATTCTCACTGGAATCAATGCTCATGCTGTGCTGGGCATGCTGGTGATGCATCCCGTCGAATGGCACATGCGTAGGGTGCCCATTACCCCGGAGGAAGCGGCAGAGGAGGAGCTAGTGCCGCTGCAGGAGCTGTCGTCGGTGCCGGCGAAGCCTTCAACAGTGGTGGTGCGCGTGCAGCCGGAGACGCCGCTGAAGGCGTCCAAAGATGAGCCCACGTTTCTGACCACACCCGCCGCTGATGCAGCCGCAGCTCGACGTCTGTCTTATGCCGAGGAGCACATGCTAAGGGTGCACTCCAGCCGGGCCTCGAGCATCACCAGTCTGGGCAACTGGTCCGGCCCGGTGGTGGTCAGTGATGCCTCACCGCAAATGACACACAGCCGGCAGGCATCGCGCCGTACCTCCATGTTGGCAGCGGGAGCAGGAGGTGCCGGAGCAGGAGCTGGAGCAGTTCCAGGAGTGGTCCAGGATTCTCCCGACGTCGTCAAAAAGGGCTGGGTGCGCACTGTCGTCGATTTTCTCGATCTGACGCTGCTGAAGAAGCCAGTCTACGTGAACATTGTGCTGGGCATCACCTTCGCCCTGTACTCCGACATCACATTCTTCACTATGCAGCCGGTATACTTGTTCGAGCTGGGCTACAACAAGGTAAGAGGATGAAAAATATAAAAATATATTAAATATCTAATTAGTTATAGAAGGCAAACTTGGTTTACATTTGAAAAAAAAACAGGAAATATGCTAATAATTATAAAGCTTAACCCCTTCCTAAAACCCAAAAATCATTAAATTAGAAATAAGTTAAAGCCAAGTGGTCACTTTGATAATTCATTTTGTATTGCGAATTTCATCACAGCGTCAACATATGGTTATCCCTTTCTAACACACATTCTTTTTTTTTACGGAAAAATGTATTTCGCCTTTGGCTGCCATGTTGCAAGTTTAAAACAATTCTTTTATTTAAAATCAAAAACAGAAAATATGACGTAAACTGCCAAACATACAGAGCTGTCCTAGAAAATCAATTTATTGCGCTATTTGCTTCCATTTCGGAGATATTTTATATTTTTAACCCTATAAAAAGACTTTACCTTTAAATAACAGTGCAATTATTTTACACTCTTTTGTTTTTAATATTATAAACATTTCCAAGCACTCATTAACTCACTTAACAAAAAACAAAAAAAAATTCCGTCCGTTCACCGCGAGAGTAAGTTCAGAAATGCGAATTTTCGCCGAGCTTGCGCGGCGGCGTTGCAAGAATGAAGCTCCAAAAGGAATATTGAAAACACATATAGTTGTCCCTTTCTAGCACATACGCTTATTTTATGAAGAATTATTTGTCTGTTCTGATTTTCTTTAGTTTGCATACATCCATCCATATACATATGTATGGCACAATAATAAAAACCTAATGCGTGTGTAACTATGTATGTATGAATGCACAATTGACAATGATAAATATGAATATATGTAAATAATAATGCATTTATATAAGCATAGAACAGAAACTTTAATCAGTGGTTTTTTTGGCCTATTATCGAAAAGTAAGCGTCTATTCTCTATTCTTCCTCTTACTTCTCATTCTCTATTATTCTTCTTCTTTCCTTTAAACTTCATTTTACTTGGAAACTGTAGTTCCATGATAAGTATAAAATTAAGTATATTTATTATTCTTAATAGTATATGGAATTTACATTTTTAAATGCCATAAATATACAAATTTATATTTAGCCGTAGGAAAAATACAAAATTGTGGAAAGAAGATAAAGCGTAAAAGCCAAAGCGAAATTATTTCTTTTTGTTAAGTGTTAGAAAGGGAAAACTATACGTGCTGCAGCGTCGTTCACTTTGCACAATTCCTTGTGATACTAGATTCGTTGTTGCCGCGCATCATGGTGTAGAATGAATAAATGACAAAATGGGTCTCAGAATTAGAAGTGTTTTCTGTTTCTGTTTGTGTGTTTTCATCATGGCGATCTGCAGCAACAACAATGTAAGCGAGCGAGTGAAGCACAAACATTTTCGTATCTCTCTTGTCCGAGCCTCCGTTTTCGCTCGCGCACTTTTTTTCCTTTCAATCCTTTTGAGTATTTGTTTCGCACAGGAAGTGCCGTTACTTGCTTTGGTCAGTTCTCTTTCTGGAAAGTGGAACCTGGAAGTGAGAGAGCCGCTTGAGAATACGATTCACTCTCGTGGGTTCCAGTTTTGATATTTGGAGAGCTGCTGCCATGGTGTCTCATTCTACCATGCCACGCAGTACGCTCAGTGAACATGCAAAATACGTGTGTGTGTGTATGCACTTACATATGTATTCATATGTATGAAATTTGAGTTAGAATAACGGAAAACAAAAAATTTTACTCGCATTCCTTGCTCGATAAAATGCGTTTTACTGTAAAACCTCGCTATAGCTCTTTCAGTCTAACTCATGCAGGCCAGCGGCCAATCACGAATTAGAGGCAACGGAAGCGTTTATTCTACCAATACAATAAAGTGAGAACAATTTTGTTTACGTGAATAATGTTAATTTAAAGTTTTAGAAATTAATTAAATTAAATTATTTGCAATATTTGGAGATATGTACATGTGTATGTATAAAGAAGTCAAGAGTTTAATACATTTTTGGGGAAATAAAAACAATATACAAAATTAACTAAGTTGACATGCAAAAACATGTTTCGTTCTTCTTCAGGTGGACACTGCCACCATTATAGCCATTGGAGCAGCCGCCGATTTGACATCCCGCATATTTCTGGCCGTCACCGCCGTGTGCATTCAAGTTCCATCGCGCTACATTTACCTGGCCGGAGCGGTCTTTACGGTCTTTGCCAGATTTGGTAAGTTTATACAATAGTTTTGGGTTAGAAATCTTAGTAATATTATATTTTTATTACCATAGTTTTCAATGGCATCACCGAATTTGTGGGCATGGCCTGCATTACGGCTGTAATCGGTTTCCTACGCACCTGGCTGCATGTTCCCCTGCCATTGGTCTTTGCCGACTATCTGCCCAAGGAGAGGTAACATCTAAAATGCCTCCAATAAAGTAATAATATTAATTATGGAATTTTTTATACAGATTCGCCACCGGATACGGCCTGTTCATGTTCACCCAGGGCAATGCCATGTTTTTGATTGGCCCAATTGTGGGATTTATACGCGACAAGACCCAGAACTATATCCTGGTCTTTCACATTCTCAATGCTTTTATGATCCTGTGCGCTGTGCCCTGGGTCGTTGAGGTGCTCATCGTTAAGTTCCGCAGGCGCAACAAGATCGAACGTGATAATGTCGACCATGAGGAGGTGGAGGTAAACAACGGACGCAGTCCCATGGTTCATTGACGCAAGAAAAACGTAGCGAATTGAATTAGCAAAGAAATAATAAACTCACACATTTTTTGAGCTTTGCCCAACCTCCTTAGTTAATAAAATATTACAAAAGTTTTTATTAAAAATATAAATACGTTTTTTTTTAATATTAAAGTGTATATATTCTTTTTATGGTGTAATCTTTGAAATAAATAAATAAGAACATCTAAAATAATGAATAGTAAAATCGCTGACACCTCAAGGGTTTTTTAATCATAACTTGGCTTAAACACATGCGATTTCACTCTGGTTTGGTTAGTTTTTCTTAGTTTTCATGGTAGAATTTTTCTGCATTCAAACCTCGATATCTAATTTTTGTCAAATTTTATGATAATTTTGACGATGTAAAAATGGGTACATTTTTCGCTGACCCCTCAAAGGGTTTTTTGATCATAACTTGGCTTAAACTCAACCGATTTCACTCTGGGTTGGTTTTTTCTTCTTGGTTTTCCTTGGATAACCTTTCTGCGTTCAAACCTCGATATCTTATTTTTGGTCAAATTTACATACTAAAAGAGCGCCGCCACTCAGTGATTGAACGAATTGTTTGTCGTTTGAGAGCGATATCGCATGCTGCTGACGTGGATCATTTACATTTATCTTTCTCTTACTCATTCTAAGTTTCCTTCTCTCTTTCTCCTTCCCTCGTGATATTTTATTTAATTAATCCTCGAATAATTTTAAATATTTTAATAATCCTCATTTGCTGCTATCTTGACACTACTGACTTCAAATGTAGTATATTTTCAGTATATTAACTGAATGTTGGTTTTCTCAGGAATTTCTGGTCACACTTACGCCGGGGCTTTGAACATAAGTAAAACATATCATATCGATTATCAGTTTTTGGAAAAATTTTAAATTGATACGATATTTATCACCCAAAAATATCGATATATCGAATATTTTTGATATTTTTTATTTAATATGTAAATATTTCCAACTAAACACCAACACCTTACTACAATAATTGCAGGTGACTAAATTATGTACAATTTTTGAACAATTATCTCTTGACGCGCTCATTCTCTTTTTTAGATTTCTCAGCTTGGTGTGACCAATAAGTAAATATCAAAAATATATTTTAAAAATATCGATATTTCATATATCACGTTAAATTTTTTTTTTTATTAATATATCGATATATTGATAATTTGATATATTTGTCACTTCTCTAGTTCTCACTGCCTTTTCGTTTGTCTTTATATAACCTCAAACATAATATTACAAAATTGGGTACTTTTGTATTTGCTAAAATTGTTCAATAAAAAACACCATGTCTGAGTTCGAGAACTTGGCCGGCAGCGACAAGGAGCTCCAGGAGTTCCTCATGATCGAGAAACAGAAGGCGCAGGTCAACGCGCAGGTAAGCTCCACTTTGCCAAGAATCCGTCGCCACCCAAAGAAATAACAACAATCTTTTTGCACAGATTCACGAGTTCAACGAGATCTGCTGGGAGAAGTGCATCGGGAAGCCGAGCAACAAGCTTGACAGCGCCACCGAGACATGCCTGAGCAACTGCGTGGACCGCTTCATCGACACCTCGCTGCTGATTACACAGCGTTTCGCCCAGTTGCTCCAGAAGCACGGCGGGGAATAATAGGCAATCCGTGAGAGCCAGGAACCCATGAAGCTTCCTCCACTACAGTCCTACTGTTAAATCTAATGTTAAACACAAAATTTATCATGTAAGCCCATTTTTTTTTATCGTAACGTGCAATCTCCTTGCAACCTCCCTGGACAGAAGGAGCAGAGTTTCCACCAACGGCCTGCTACCGCCACATCCGGACTAGGGAGTGTGTGGGGTGCCAGGGCCAGTGCCGGATAAATTGCAAGTCCATGTAACAATTTCTAACTTTTTACCGGCACCGACACACTGAACATTTCAAAATAAATTCAATTTTCGTTGTATGTTACCCATGAATGCTGTTTTTTGCTCTCGATGCCCAGTTAGCTTAAAATATAATTAATTGCCAGTGCAGGTTTCACGATTATATAGTTTATAAGCTAAAAATAATTTCTAGACGGCAAAATTAAACTAACTTTTCAAAATAAACTGTTAAATATTTTTAGTTAAAATATTTCATTTTAGGGAAGGTAGTTTCACAGGTATTTATAAAGAATATCGTTTTATTCTTGAAAATTTCAAGTCAAAAAGTTGTTAAACTGAGCTATTATTATATAAATGCATTAAACATATATACTTTTTTAACATAAATTTATCATCTTTAGAAAAATATGGATAATATTTTGATATATTATCAACAACTCCACCGCGTAACAGAAACATCGATAGACACTCTATCGCTCTCATTGTCATTGTGATTAAAACTTTAAATAAATAAATGAAGAACAAAAGTACAAGAAATTTCCCTTGCAGCTTTAAAAAGAAATCGAAAAATATAAAAAAGATTTCGTACTTTCGATATTTGGTATCGTGATATATATCATCCTCGAACAAAGTATCGATATTTTTTGTTTATTCGAGGTGTCGAGGTATTCATACATTTTACACATTGTGACTTGTAAATAAAAAGAACTTTTACTTCTGGTCACACTGTCGAACGCCATCAGTAAAGGAAAAGTAAAAAGCAAAACGACCGACAGCGACGTGCTCCACGCGAAACGAGGCCGCTAATTATTTATATTAAACATAAAATGCCCGAAGGCTGTGCCAAACGCATGTCCTTTTCGGTGTCCTAAGTGTGTGAGCGAAACGTTTAAAATATATACACGTTCTCCGGTCGGTGCTAAATAAGAGAAGAAAAAAAAAACGGAATAAAGCAAACGCAGGAGTCAAGTAAAGTTCAGCACAAAAGGGATATGGGAAATGAGAAAACCAGTAGAGGTTGCCTTACTTTGATTTGCGGCTGAAATATATAAAGAAAAAAATGGAAATTTACCTCTTTTCTGCTCTTCTTTTTTTGTGGTCCTTTTTTTCCCCTGTGCGTGTGTGTGTATGCAAGGGATGTTGTGCCTGCCAGTCTTGTTGTTGTTGTTGTTACACATGATATAAAGAAAGAACACGAAAAACGGCACGTGTGTGTGTTCCATCTGATATATATTATGTTTTTTTTGCGTGTACTGCAGTTGCAGTTCCAGTGGTGTGCATTTGTGTGTTTGTTTGGAGCATTTATACATGCAGCATCCGTGCTATCTATGTGTGTGTGTTTTTGCAAATGTTCGTATTAATAAGTTTAAAATGCCTGCCTGCTCGCTCTTACTCCTTGTGTTTCGCTCGCTGGCTCTCTTAGGCTCTCTCGCTCGCGCTCTTTGCATACAATTTGTGTGTGTGTGTGCGTAATATTTTATTGTAGTATCTGTTTTTTTGTTGTTATTTTTTTCGGTTAGTCTATAAATAATACGCACACATAATAATTATGCTGCGGCTGAATAATTAATCACCGCCTATCTGGCGCCCCAGTTGTCTTTAGCCGCTCTCTCTTTTCTCGCTTTTCGGCTTTCCAACCGTTTTTCCCCACATTAAACTTACACACACACACATACTCCGGATCCCCACTAACTGTACAACTAAAGCGACAGTGACAACTACAACTTGCAAGTACAATGACAGCTACAACTACAACAGCTAGCGGGGAGCTCACACAGGCGACATGTCAAGGTCAGAAGTCCAGGCCAGGCGAAACGTCAATCCGCAACGGTTAATATCTCGCTGCAAGTGCGTGTACGTGCGAATGTGTGTGGAATTGAGTGTTTATTGCATATGCTGCTGTCTCATCACCTCTACCGCTGCATACTTTCCTGCGTTCGTGCCTGCAGCAGCCACACACGTGTGTACATGGTCCTGTGCACATGTACAGTGATCGCCAGCTAAACAATTAATCCTTTTCTCTGTACCAAAAAAATGTATACTTGCTATATTCAATTTAATTAACAAATCAACACGATAAAATGAGCTCTTGATTTTGAAAAATCTTTCATTTCTATATTTAATTTTATTTTATTAGGATTTTATATGATAAAACCGATAAACTAAATTAACATCATTTTTTACTTCTATAATTTTCAAAATCAAAGGTTTATATCTAAATTATTTTTTTATAAGAGATAATAATATTAATATTCATATATTTAATACCTAAAATCTACATTTTTATTTTAAACACTTTCATTAATCCTTTACAAACACTCGAAGAGTTCCTTAAAAATAGGCAATATAATTGTGCCCAGATGTGTCGTTGCGTGAGCTCAGGTGCGTGCGTGTAAGTCTCTCTCTCTCTCCCTCTCTCTCCATCTCCATCTCCATCTCTCTCTCGTGTGTCTGTGTATGTGCATATCAATTATACGACGTGTGTGCGCCCGAGAAAAAAAAGAAAACCAGGGAAAAGTGCTTTCAGCGGCAGAAAAACATTAAAAATAGGAAACAAATGACGCACATAAATTGAACGTATAGAAATCCAACTTGACTCGCAACAAAAAATCTAACAAAATGTGGGTTTTGGGGAGGGGTTGGTTCCAAGGGGGGGCTGATAATAACAATAATAACGATAATAATAAGCGGTACGCAATTCTCAAAGGTGATTGAACCCGACGGCCATCGTTACCGTTGCCCCTGTTACTGTTAATATTATTATTATTATTATTATTCTTTTTGTTATTAAGATTATTCTTTCTGTTTTTTTATGCGCGTTTTCTGGGTTTAAGTTTTGCATTTTTTAGTTTTCCTCGATTGTTTTTCAATTAATTCGCGTCACTCACGAATTGTAGTAAATGGAAAACAATCAAAGAAGAACTACATTGACAAGAGTGAAATAGTGAGTGTGTGCAAGGACTCTCCTGTCCTGTCCTGTCCTGTCAAAAATGTCCTTTCCGATAATTTCCCTGAGTTGCACAGAGCAATTTATCCAATAATGCCTAACTGACCATTCATTTTGAAGAATCCAGGCTAATGGATCAATTTATCCCGCAATTAGCCTTATTTTTTATGTAATCAATACTGGGAAAGGGATATTAAGTGTAAAAGGTTTATGGTTCTTGTGCAATTAATATTATTATTAGGATTTCCTTTTAATAACAAGTTTTACCTGAGCGGATTAAAGCGGATTCCTGATATTAATAATATTTTACGAAATGTAATATTAACTATAATTATTTCTCTAAAATATTTCACTTATTTTTATTTCGGTACTACCCCAACTTATTTTGTATTGTTCGATTTGTTTATTTGTTCCAGTGTAAACAAACGTGCTAAAGTTTAATAACATTGCATTTGTTTGGAATTTATGGCTATGGCAATATAAACAAATACACATAATTGTTTTTTATTTATTTGTTAGGGAACTCAGCTTCGCGATTTTTGAGTGAGAAAACAAAAAAGAACTTAGCAGAAGTATTTAATATATTTTAAATAATATTTAATATATAATAATATTTAGCAAAAATATTTCTACATAATAAACCTAGTCCATTTTTATTCGCTTTTTATTATTTTAAAAATTGATTAATTCACTGAGAGATGGGATACAGAAACTTTGATATGATATATTTATTTCCTATTATTTACACCTATGCCGGGGACTGGGGCAACTGTCCAAGAGGGAGCGAGACCCAAGCAGATACATCCTATACAGGCGGCACATGTACCTATATATGTATATATATGCAAACATTAATTGTTGGACGGGCACAACCGACGACTGTGAGAATCATCGCTCGGTTCGGTGGGGAGCATGGCGAGAGGAGCGGAGAGAGGAGAGAGCTGTTGGCCAGAGACAGAGGGCCAAAAGCAGAGCACCGTTATTGCCTCAGTTGGACGTGTGTCTGTGTGCGGTGCGGGTGTGCGGAAATTTCTGAATTTCGTATATGTTCGGATTTTCGAATGTAACAAGTTAAAAAAAGGCCAACAACAACAATAGCTTCAAACTTTGACATTTCACCTTTTTACTTAATTTTTTTCTTGTGTTCTTGTGTGTGTGTATGTCAGTGTTTGTTGTGTGTGTGTATGTGTGTGTGAGAGCGACTTCCCCTCGTTTTTTGTTGGTGGCCAAAAAACTTAACTAGAGCAACAATAAAGCTGCAACGATTTGCTGATTTTAGCAGAAAAAAGCTGGGAGGGGGCGAAAAAAATATGTAAATAAAATCAGCTCGACAATGGCGATCGCGAGACGAAGAAAAACACACAAAAAAAAAAAACAAATACTAAAACAAAACAAGAATTCGGGGCGACGAGGCGCTGGGAAAATTTTGAAATCGCCGCTATTTGTTTTATTTAAATTTTTGTTTGCTTTTTCCCCAAAATATGAGTGCTCTGTGTCTGAGGCAAAACTAAAAAAAAAAAAACAAAACCAAACAAAAAATAAATTCGGTGGCCACTTGAGGGAAAGAATTAAGCAAAATTAATTGGAAATATAAATCATTTTTAATTGAAAAGCTAAAAGATTAGTTTTAGAATTTAATTTGAGGCAGAAAAAATATTTTTATTTTTAACTAGGAGTCTTGAAAATTAAATATTTATTTAGAATACTGAGAACTTTTGTTTTTGAAGGGATTTTATAATAGAAACCCAAAGTTATAAGTATAAAAATAAGAAATGAAAGTAAAAAAAATTAAGTATTTATAAAGAAAAATTAAAACTAATAATTCTAAATAAAAATTTTAAAAGTAAAAAGCATATATTTTTGGCTTTAAGATAAACCTCAATCCTATATATTATATATTATATATTATATAATATATTAAAAACGTACAGATTTTCCGCCAAAAAAAAATTTTAAATACTAACTTCATTTTTTTTTTTATTTATGAATTTTCTGTAAAAAATATACTGTTTCTGAAAGCCAGTGTCCACTGTACTCATATTCGTTGGCCGAATGCAATCGGAAGCGTATTAAGCTGCGCGTGTCTCTCGTGTCTGTCTCTCTCTCTGTGTTTGTGCATTATATATAAATATATATTTTTTTATATATATGTATATATTTTTTTATGATTATTCAACAAAGGTTAATTTGTTATCAATAAATCCGAAAGGTGCTATGTCTCCCAACCGCTCACCTTATGCTGTTTTTCGACTTCTAGATTTGTGGCTGAAAAACAGGAAAAATTCGAGTTAATCAAATGCAATCAAAGGAAATCAAAAGGAAATAAACGAACTGAGAGTTAGATTTTTTTTTGTTTTGTTATTGTTGTTGTGCTGTGCCAGTGTGTTAAAGAGACATATTGAAACGAAAAAAGAGAGAATACAAATAAGGGAAAAGAGAGAGAGCCGATCTACATACCAAATATCGATGATAATACAAAAATTTCAAGTGCAGTGTAATAGAACCGAAAGCAGAAGAAGACCCAGGTGCCACGGCCATTGAGATGTGAAAAATTGCCCAAAAAGAAAATAAAATAGAAGGAAAAATCTGCGAATAGAAAGGAAATTGTAACGCACACGTCAATGTAACCACAACTGCCCCGTAAAAACCAACAGAAATACAAAATAAACATACAGAATAAACATAAAAAATAAATATAATATAATAAATATATTAAACAATAAATCAAACAAAAGAAACATATAAAATAAACACACAAAAAATACAGAATTACTTAAAACTAAATGCGCAAAAAAACACAAGCAAAAAAATCTCCAACTTCGTTTGAAAGCCAAAAACTGCTATATTTGTAAATAAATGCAATATATACCATACATATATATATATTTGTAAAATATATTTAAACATCCGTACATGTGTATATGTGCCTGCAAAACTGCGCAAAAACAAAGTCTAGGTATATTTTGAAAAAAAAAAAAAAAAAAAACAAAAGACTAAAAAAACAATCACAAATAAATATAACAAATTTTCAACTCGAAAAGCGACTCCAGTAAACTCTCAAAATTGCGACCTACGCCTTTTCGAGTTCGGCGGCATTGAACCACTCTCAAAGCTGCAGCACCACCGCCATTTCCGCTGCCATTTCCACCGCCAGCACCGCCATAAATAGTAGTAGCAGAAACACCGCTCACAGAATGCCAGTGAAAAAGCAAGGTAAGCGAAAATTTGCACTTTAATTTCACTTCACATTGGTTTTCTTTTGTGGGGTTTTTGTATTCTATATAGATACTATATATCCTATATGTGTGTATATGTCTTCCTCTGAAACTTAGCTATTTGATTTCAAGGCATTTTTTTTTTTAATTTGGAGCTACAACGCAGCTTTGGGCTTACGTTTTTTTCATTAAAAAGAAGTTTAAAATTGTAAAATATATACTAGAAAAAATATTTATTTACCAGATGACGAAATTTCGAAACCATAAGTTTTATAAGCCAAAAAAAATATGGTGTACATTTAGCAAAGGTTTTTCATTCCAATTAAATCTAATTTCTATATAAAATACATTAAAATACATTCCTATTGAACATTTTCTTCAACCATTTACTGAGTTGGCTTTGACTTCTCTTCAAGGGCAGCTGGAAACTAAGAAATTCGAATCTTTTTGAAGGCAACCAGAAGCATAGTGCTGCAGACAAAGAAGTCATTCGATTATGTGCCATACAAATCAAATTTTTTGGGGACAGAGTCGGGGGAAAGAAAAATAGAGGGAATAAAAGCGTCAAAAGTCTCAAAATGGTTTTGGGGCTGCCAGCAGCAGTTGGAAGGGGAGGCAGGCAGGCAGTCAGGCAGCTTCGCAAATGGTGAGTGAAGGTCACAATCAGGGGACATCAAACTAACATACAAACACACTCATATAAACCCGGGAGTGTGTGTGTGAGTGTGCGGGCCATAATGCGACTCGATTATAATAATAAATTATGTGTTTAATTTTTTGGCAAACGTCGAGCGAATGACAATCAGCAAATCATGATGGTGCCGGGTCAGGGGTCAGACCTCTCTTGAAAAAAGTGTCCATAAATGGCCCCAAACCAAGCAGTTCCTGAAAATATATCTTCTATATGTGTGGAAGACCTTTAAAAGAGATGATTTTGTAATACTATTAACATATTATATAAATTTTTATTTATAAATGTATAAATAAAACGTTTTTTGAGTAAATATTTATAGGAAAAACTTAATTATATAATAACAAACTTGAGGATTGACTATAGAAAGAATTATAAGTCTTGGAAAAAGTTATAAAAACAAAGCTTTACCAGGAATATCAAGAATATTAATTTTGGTCAAATTAAATCTTAAAAATATTATAACTCGGCTGAAAATACATTAATTAATTCGGAAAACTGTTCTGAGTTTTTATAAGGCTAATGAAACTGCATACTGACTTTCATTTTATTTTGAAATTATTTTTTTTTCCAATTTTTTTTTTACATTTTGAACATTTAAACCCCTTAAAAAATTTAAAACAATTTTTAATTGTTTCTTTCTACGAGAAATGGCTAGATCGATTCGGCTGTTAATGCTGATCAAGAATATTTATTTTAGATTTATAGGGTCGGAAATGACTCCTTCTCTGAGTTTTGCGCTTCTGACAGATATTTAAATACCCCGCAAGGAGTATTAAAATTTAAATATTTATCCTCCATAATTTTGGACAAATTAAATCTTAAAAATATAATAACTAGGCTGAAAATACATTAATTTTAATTCAGAAAACTTTTCTGATTTAGTTTTTATAAGGCTAATGAAACTGCATACTGATTTTTATGTTATTTTGAAATTAATTTAAAAACCAATTTTTTTTTTGTTCAATTTTAACATTTAAAACCCTTAAAAAGTTAAACAAAAATTTAAAAAAAAATTTTCTACACAACATGGCTAGATTGATTTGGCTTTTGATGTTTATCAAGAATATATATGATTTATAGGGTCAGAAATGACTCCTTCTCTGAGTTTTGCGCTTCTGAATGAAATTATAATACAAGGGTATAAAAATATACTCATAAGCTTTCAGGCAAGTCTTATATTCCCTCTGTAAGAGCATAAAAACCAACAACTTAGGGTTAAACAAATGTAGAAAAATGTTTAAAAAGCGTCAATCTTTATTGATTTTTTGGCGGTGAGAGAAATGAACGGAAAAGAACCACCAAACTATGTTCACTATATGGGCATTATAAAGCTCAAAAGTCGAGGGGACAGCAGTTTAGTGTGGCATCTAGACCCGAAGAGAGGTGTTCTTGGTTTCCTCCAGAATGGATTCCGACACGGATTCGGATCGGGGAAAGAGCAGCGATCCCAATGAGGGTCTGTTGAGCAGCGACGATAAGACATTCCACGATGACGATGATGATGATGATGATGAGGTGGATTCTTCTCCCGCCGATGATGAGGAGGAACCCGAAGAGGAGTCTCTGTTGCCGCAGAAGAAACCACAAGTTCGAATGGAAGAGGAGCAGGTGCCACCACCTGCACCGCAGCCGCCTCTAATGGTTTTGGTTCAGGCAGAAGAGGAAGCCATAGAGGTGCCACAAGAAATCAATGAAACCATTAGAATTCAAACCCCTAGCGAAGCCACGGTTATTGATATTGAAATGAAAAAGGATCAAGATTCTGATCATGAACCTGGACCTGAGCCTGAACCCGAAACGGATCGGGAACCCCTGAAGTGTCCCACATCTTTGCGCGACAGTGTCCGGGAGTCCATTGAATGCTTCTATTCTGCCCAGGATCTTCTGGAATATGGCCATATGCTGTCATCCACCTCCATGGTTCGCACTCCGGACGTGGAGTCGGGCTATTTCGAGAAGTCCGAGAGCGATGCCTCACGCGATGAATGGGAGGGTCTACCATCGTCATCATCCTCCGGAGCTGCACGCTGTCGCCTCCTGTCCGGCGTCTCTGGCCTGTCCGCCGCCTCCTCGACCAGCCGGCACAGCGCCGAGGGTTTGCGTATGGAATTGAGTCGGTTCCGGGCCATGATTGAGACCCTGGAGCGGGAGAGTCTGGAGAAATCGCAATCGGAACTGCAACTGAAGGTGGTTAATCCAGCGACAAAGCCGCCGAAGCCACAGCCAAAACAGAGATCCCATCTCCAGGAATCGGCGGGGGAAAGCGGCTCGGAGCAGGGTTCGGAACGTGACTCCGAGAGGGGCTTCTGGGCAACGGTGTTTGGCGAGGCGGGTGTGGAGTTGGCTCAGGATGAGCACCAACAGATCGAGGAGCTGCAAAGTAGGCAATGGGGTAAATATATGGGTAACGCTGAAGAGATTTTATAATAACGTTATTTTATCTGGTTTAGGTAAGAGTTAACTCTTAACTGAGAGTCAGGAGAGCTTTATCTAGGCGATTTTTGTTTATTAAGTAAATTCCGAAGTAAATAATAAAATACTGCTTAATAAATAATAAACAAATTAAAAGACCTATCAAGCTAAGTGAGATTATCATAATTATAGGAAAAGCCCAAAGAAAATCACATGAAAATATATGGTGAAGAAGGGAAAATGTGACAGAAATAATTACCTAGAGATGTTAATTTAATGTCTCCCTTTTTAGACTTTTTTTATATGCTTATTTAAATTCTTCTTTTGTATGTTACACACTTACTTAAATTAATAAAAAGGCACATACAAGTGTATAACATTGTAGTTTAATTTTATATCGATAATTAATTATATATTTATTATATGATTGTCTTTTTCTCTATTTACAGAAGCTCATCGCGCTCTCGAGCTGCTCGAGGACTATCACGCTAGACTCTCCGAGCCGCAGGATCGAGCGTTGCGTATTGCAATCGAACGCGTTATACGCATATTTAAGTCTCGCTTGTTTCAAGCGCTGTTAGGTGAGTAATCGAATTAACCTATATACCGATAAAATCGATAAATACAAAGTACATAAACAAGCTAAATTAATATTAAAATAGATTATGATATTTTATGATATTTTCGATATGTAAAATTTTGATTTAATATTTTTCTAAATAATAATTTGTCAGACTTTTTCTCTTTATATAAAATGTATTATAATGGGCTTTAAAAATATAAAATAAAATCTAGTTATAAGTTAATTTAAGTTAGTACTAAGTAATTATTAAAAGGACAATCTTTTAATAGAGTTTAAGCTTACAGACAGTTCTTTAAGATTGTTAAGAGATTTTAAGCCAAAAATGTACCCACTTTTTCCTAAAAAAAGGTAAGGGGTTACATGGTCAAAATGGTCAAAAAAATTTTCAAAAATTAGATATCGAGTTTTGAATGCAGAAAAGTTTTTCCATAAAAACTAAGAAAAAAAAACTAAACCAGACTGAAATCGGTTGAGTTTTAGCCAAGTTATGATAAAAAACCCTTCAAAGTGTTAGGGCCTTTATTGTTATGCCTTTAATCAAAATTATAATAAATATATCTACATATAATTATATGGGTATGCAAATGATTTAAATCAGTTTATGCGAAAATGACGATGATAATGATTGCTGAGCTCAAACTATGTCGTAAACTTTATGCCAAGAAATGTTTGATGAGCTGGAAAACATCCTTGAAAAGTAGTTGTTATCTGTGCAGAGTTGCCTATCCGTCCTATTGATTTTTCGTCTGTTTCTTCTTGCTGCAAATTATTTCCACTTGACGAGCAGCAACACCAACAGCAACAGCGACAGCGGAACCATAATATTGCCTAGGATTTGGGTCAAAACGACCCAAGCAGCGCCGCAATAGAAGGCAATACCACCGGCAAAACAGCAGGCGGCCTGGCCAATAGTAATGCGGCCAAGTCAGCTGTTTCTTTATTTTAAAGGCCCATAAAAATGACGAATATATAAGCATTATTTGGACTTGGGCCATAAAAGAACAAAAAAAAATGTAAGCTAGGTAGCCTATTTCTTTGGTTATTTGCATATCTCTAAGAGTTACTATAAAACTTAGGGGTCTGGGGATCTGTTAAAGCTACAAGCATTTAATATATAAGATGCCAATATATATGCGTTTGCTGGATTTTATTATTATAATAATTGGCCAGTTTTAAAATTATTTAGGCCAGACTCTTAGTTGTATTTGTTTTAAATTTGACAAAGTGGTTTATTGTATTTTGAAAATTTATATTCAAAATATTCTTTTCAGTTATACATTTTGATATTTAGTCGAGGAAAAACAATTCTAATAGTTGTTACAAGTTCACTGAACTTTACACATTTAACGTAGTTGGTGATTTTTCCTTGCTGAGCTTTGGCCACACTGGGTTATTTTAAAATTTGGCAGCACTGTTTGAATTTGCTTTCGTTGCTCTCTTCCACTCTCTCTCTCTCTATATCCCTCTTTCTCTGTCCATCTATTAGGTCTGCAGTTGTCTGTTTTGCGGGACTTGCCTGTTGTATAATTTGCAAAAGTTCCGCCCGGCTATATCACCTCCCCACCCCACTTCGATGGGCCGTCCGACCCCCCCCTCCTTATGCCCCTTTGTATTGGCCCCCCGGGTGCAAACTGTGTTGCCCGCTGTCAGTGGCAGTTGCATAATCCGTTTCGTTTTGTTAGGCTCCTCTTTCTTCTCTCTGCTCCTTCTCTGTGCCTAGTCTCTCTTCTCCTCGCTCTAGCCCCATGTGCCCTGTGCCTCCTGTATCCCCATTGCTTCCTCTGCCTGTCCATGTTACCGTTACAGTTTCAGTGACTGCGCTTGGCGTGTCAGAAATGTTAAACGGCTGACAAAGATACACACACACACACTAGCAGACCACATGCAAATAAGCCAAACACGTGACACGATGAAAAACAGGAGCTAAGCATTAGGGTGGACCTACATCTTAGTACCTTTTCCTGGACAAGTTCCAAATTTTGGTAAGAGTCCCTTAAAATATTTTTTCAAATTTCTTTATTCGTCAGGTTTTCCAAGATCCTTAAAATAAATTTCTATTTAGTTTAAATATTTTTTATAACAACAAAATTATATATATGAAATTTTTGTAATAGGTTTGAATACATATGTTGCTAATATGTTAATATTAGATCACACAATTTCTATATAACCACAGAGAATCAATAACCCGCTGAGGCTGTCCTTGCACTTTGTTTAAGTCATTGCCGAATCTATCCCTATTCCCCAAACCCCAAGGACACCAGAGTCGAAGACCGCACCTTGTGGACGAAAGCGTCTGTCATTCCCATCAGGCTCGAACAAAAAAAAACAAGTCATTGGCCCGGTATTAGGAAAAAGGTGCGTATTAATGTGACAAGCGGGGAAAGCCATTATTGTTCTTCATTTCATGCTTATTATAATATGAGAGCCAGCGATTTGATCATTTAGCTAACTTGTATAGATTTTCCTTACTTCTGTGTCTTGACTAAAGATAAGATTAACTTGAGGAGGGAAGCTTATTAATTACAAATATAATAAATATATATATACATACATATTTAGATATATAGGGTACATAATATTTCAATTTATTACCTTGACTGTAGCACGGTACACTATTATAGGTCCACCCTAATGATGTGTATATGTGTCCGAGAAATAATTAACAAGGTATTAGCCGCATCCCAACACATGAAAGGCGCCCAACACCTGGGTATGTACGAGTGTGCGTGTGTTTTGGGATGTAGTGTTCAACTTGAGGTGAGGTGTCTGTCTCTTGCTTTCTCCCCATTTCACTCTCTCGCTCTCCCTCTATCTGTCCCTACTTCCCCCTAGATTCCTCATTAAATGTCAGGAGAAATGAAAAAATAATGAGTTATTTTTAATGTAAATGAAGGTATTAATGTTGTAGGTTAGGAAAAAGAGTAGAAAAGTTAAGTACGTTGATTACTTTAATCCGTCCCACTGCAAGGGTATACAAATTTTCGGCTTTCCAAACTCAGTTTCCTTTCTTATTGCTAATAACTTATGCTCCAAAGGTACTTTATTCACATACAAAATTGTGGTCACCAAATCGAGCGTCCACTGTACTCAAATTTAGGGCAATTTATTATTTGAAAGTTCGCATTTTGTTTGCTAAATTTTTATCTGCTAACTTTTATCCCGAAATTTTTTTATTTCATCAAAAAGAACCAAAAGGGGGAGCAAGGGCCAAACGATGGGAAGTCACAAGGAGCATGACCTGCACGTGGCCCAGTCCCAAACCCTAATCCCAATTTAATTGGCCTAGAAATGGAATCATCTGCGACCTGAGAACCCGAGCATGAAACATATGTATGTACATACTATATGTATCTACAGACATAGTATATATGCATACGCTTATGCAGATACAGTGAGTAATAATGTGGATACTGTGTTACCAGGACTTATCGATTTCCCGGAATTTTCCCCCCGGGCTCAAGATGGCGAGAAATACATAAAGTTTGGCATCTTTTTTTCCTATTTCTTTTTCGACATTGGCATTCAGCTGAGCTAAGCAAAAAATGTTGGTCCAACAAAGGCGAAATAAAAATAAAAACAAAAAAAGCGAAACCAAATTGAATGAGCAATAATACAGGACGGGGAGAAAACAACAGAAGAACTAAAGAAGCCATCGGTGGGCAGCATTCCGAAGTATTCGATAACTCATTTAAAGTTCAAGTGGCCAAATCGATTGCATAACGCAACGAAATGCCGATGATGGCTATTGGGAACATACTGTGATCACTCGTTAAGTGGAAAATGTTATTGAGAGGCAGCTTTAGATATTCGTAATTATTTGTATTTCATTTTAGAATAACATTTAGTTACCATTATTAAATTTAAAAGAGTTTATCTTAAAGTTTAGCTCTTTTTCAAAATAATCATGCATAAGATAAGAGATTAACTTTCTAAGACTTTTCTTTTTCTTTTAATTTTCTGTAAATCAGCCGTTAAATATCAATAACCGACAGTTAAATCTTTTTCTTCAAATCTTCTGTAAATCAACCGTTAATTAACTTTAACCGACAGTTAAAACTTTTTCTGTTCATCGTCTATTAATTAACCGTTGATTAACTTTAACCGGCTGTTAAAACTTGTTCCGTTAATCGTTAATTCAATTTAACCGAAAGTTAAATCTTTTTTTTTTAATCTTTTGTTTATCAACCGTTAATTTATTTAAGGGGGGAACTACCCCTTGTAACTGAAATTTAACGGCGCACATACAAATTGTTATTGTTTATATTTAGATATAAGTTTAAAGAAACAAAAAAAATTTTCATATCATGCAGATACAAAAAAAATAAGGAGTTATGGTCGATCCCGTAAGACGTGTTACCGCTGACATTGAAATTGGCAAACACGATTCTGGCCGCAATTTTCAACTGAAAATATTAAACCAAACATTTATTTACTCGAGAGGGTTTGTTTTACAGGATAGACTATAATCTTTTCAAAATTCGAACATTTACTATAAAAATCAGTTTTACAAAGAAAAAATTTATTTTTTTGCGATCATTGTCGAGTCAAAAAGGGTCTAAAAATAATTTTTTTGTTATGCTCTTTAAGAAAAGAGCCGGATAAAGAAAATCGGTCAACAACTTTTCTTGTAATCATGCAAGGCAAGTTGAAAAACATGGTTTTGAGAAAACGCCGTTTAAAGTTTGTTCAGTGCGTTTCGCCGCATGGGCGGCATAACTTCCACAATTTTGACAATAGGCATTTGAAATTTTTTGATTTCTCAGAGCTTATACCTGTCGATTAAGACTATAAAAAAAATCGATTTTTTAAATTTATTTCCACAGGTCCTCCCTTAAACCGACAATTAAAACTTTTTCTGTTTACCGTCTGTTAATTAACTTTAACCTGATGTTAAACCTTTTTCTGTTCATCGTCTGTTAATCAATTTTAACCGACAGTTAAATCTTTTTCTCTTAATCGTATGTGTATCAACTGTTTACTAACTTTAACCGACAGTTAAAAATAACCACAACGAGTGGGTCCTGTACCTTATGTACGCACACTTTTTCAATGACTGCGCGTACTTTTCCATGCAATATTGGGTGGCATCGCAATATCCCATGGAATTCAATGCTTCTACCCGTCCTCCTGCTTTCTCTCCATCTCTCGTCCTTTCACTCCCCTCTTGCGCCCCACTGCACATAACGGGATTGCTGTCGTGCACAGGAAATTAAATGGGCGCCATGGATTTCGTTTCAATTTTTTTCCAACTTTTTTTTTCACAGATTTTTGGTTCCGAGCTTCAATGGGGGGTTTCTTTTGGTTCCCCATTTGGGCCACTTGACTGCTGTTGAAGCGAAACATATTGGCGGTGGCTAAAGTACACACACATGTGTGTGTGTCATGCCAAGCTACCCCCCCTCTTGGGGCCCCCCTGTTGCCGGCCCATATTGCAGCCCGTTGCTTCCGCTGTCAGTTTGCATTGAAATGTGTGCATTTGAGATGCATTCTGACAGTTTCTAAATTCCACCCAAAGCAGCTTGCTTCCTGCCTGACACTGAAATGAATTAAATCATTTTTAACATAAAATATGAATAGATAAGGGCTAAGAGTCCCCATTCGCCCT
The DNA here is from genome assembly GCA_008042635.1 of Drosophila nikananu. Classification (NCBI taxonomy): domain Eukaryota; kingdom Metazoa; phylum Arthropoda; class Insecta; order Diptera; family Drosophilidae; genus Drosophila; species Drosophila nikananu. The sequence goes on from VNJV01007285.1 coordinate 46,026, forward strand.
AATTAAGTAAGTCAAGAGATTTTCGTATAAAATTATACGAACAGCCGGAAATTAATCTACATGTCATTTTGAAACTTTCTCATTGATATATGTATGAACATTCATAGTTTATATATAATTTAATACTTTTTTCTGTCAGTGTCACGCGATTTTATTTCTTGTATTTATTTTCACTGTAGAATCTGGAATAAGTCTTCTTCGATGTTTATTGTTTATTTATTTTGATTGCACTTCACTGGCTCGTTATGCTTATTCAATGTTAACCCATGACTGTTGATGTTTGTGTTCACAAGAATTGCTGTTGGCGCGAATGGGGTTAATCATTCATAAACCTTGTGTGGCCAACTCAAGTGGGCTTTTCTTTTCGCTGAGTTGGCAAATGGAGAACCGAAGCAGAATTCAAGACCCTTGGGATTGTAAACAGAGGCTATCAATCAGGGGGCTTTATGGAAACTTCCATAAATACGACGGACAGTGCTAAATGGTAAGTACAATTTATTTAAAACCTAATTAAAAAATCAATCTAATAAAGTTTATTTTCTATTTAACAGGTCAGGGATGTCAAACTTGAAAGAGACGAAGGAGAACAACTTATCAGCTTACCTTGTTTTGATATTAATTAAAATACTGTAATAGAATCTATAATTGCATTGAAATATTAAATTAAAAATGCAAATTGTCGTTAGCTTATTAAAGAACTTATGCTTACGAGCACCGCTCTATGAGGAATTTTCAGAGATTTTAATTGAATAGTTTTAAATTATTTATTAATGATTTATAATTTATGAAAATGTTGAACTATATTGTATTTTATACTTAAGCTATATTTTTAAAGTCCTAGGCAAATCCTAGATTATGATATCTATAAAATATTTGTAAATAATAATTGATTTCTCCTTACTTTCAGATATACAAGAATTCTATGAATTGACATTATTGGATGACTCAAAAAGCATACAGCAAAAGACAGCGGAGACCTTGCAAATTGCAACCAAATGGGAGAAGGATGGACAGTCCGTTAAAATAGCCGATGTGAGTAGAAACCGAAAGCTATACTTGTCCCCTATATAGACATAGAGATAGTGAACAAGTGTTTGGGGTTGGTTGTTATACAAGAGAGGCGCCTATATATAATATATATCATAGTTTTGGGTATTATACCTCCCTGTTTAGACTGATTTTAGATCATATTGTGACTTATTTTGTATTATTATTTTGCTTTCACTTTGCTCAACTGTTAAAGCCATAGATTTCATCATTCACATCTATCTATATCAAGTTTCATTTCAAGATCAGTTCAAAATCTGTTAAATTCTAAGAGTTATAGAATTTCACCTTATCCTGTCGGATTATTAGAAATTATTTATAGATCTTTTACCTACCTAATACTGGAAGACTTCCCTCGGTTTGTATTATAAACCAGTTCTTACCTGAATTTAAGATATTATTTATGGAAACCCTAAAGTTTTCCCTATGGTTTTATAAATCTTTATAATTATATATTCCTATATACATATATCTTATATTCTATACAGTTTCTCCTGCTCCTATCTGATTTTTAGATATTATTTCTTAATCTAATGGAAGACTTTCCTCTGTCTATATTATAAACTAGATCTTACCAGAATTTAAGGTATTATTTGTCGAACCCTGAGTTTTCCCTATAAATCTTTATAAATATATATTCTTCCCTGTTTTCCACCAATATGTTCCTCAGATATATCGATACTATATATATATTTATTTTACTTCTAGATCTCTTACGAGATCAGTTTAATCTACAAATTTTTTTTTGTGCATTTTCATATTTCTTCTAGTTTCCCTTTGAGTTTGAGATATATTACTTCTGGTTTCAAGCTTTATATCTTCTTGGTCTTACGCGATCTGCCCCACTCTATACTCTATACTCTGTTCTTCTCTTCTTCCACTCTCCATGCTTACCACTACTACTACTTACTATACCCGAAACTCGCACAGTTTATCAAAACTTCAAATTTAAATCGCAATTGCGCCTATGAGTTTAACAGCGACGCCTCATCCAATCAAACCAACCAATCAGCCCCGACTCAAAATCAGATCGCGAATAATGTGAGTGCCCAAGCGCATGCAGAGGCGCTCAGCAGAACATTTAAGAGCGAATTGGAAGAGATCTTGGTAAGATTGCACACACACGCACACAGCACTTCATTCCATTGATTTTATACAGCATCCACCTGCTTATATCAGAGATGTACATACATATGTATATATCGAGGGGAAAAGCTTATAGCGCTCAATTGTATATTGAAATTATCGTAAGCTTTGATTTATGGCAATTTTTAGCTTCTAAATACCGCCAAAAAATGCCACATTTAACGTTAAAATATAGATATTTATATAAATATTGGTTTACTGTTTAATCAAAAAATATCGGATTTAACTTTAAAATATCGATATTGATTTAAATATCGTAAATCATTATTGAACGATAATTTAAAAAATCGAAAAATATTGCGTTCAAAGGTAAAATATCGATTTTAATAAATACATCCCAAATATTGATTTAACGAAAAAATTAAATGCCCTAAAAAATTGCATCCAATGGTCAAATATCAATATAAATATCATAACAATTTTGATTTATCGGTTTATTTAAATATAAAAAAAATATTGTTCCTGCGCTTAAAAATCAATATTATTAAAAATATCATTAAAATTTGAACTTTTCGAAAATTATGGCATTCAACATTTAAATGCCGATTTTAAAATAAAGCTCAAAAACCTTTGATTATTCGAAAATGGTAAATATTCTAAAATATTACCTTCAACGATTTTAACGGTTTTAATCGATATTAAAATATATATTTTATATCCTACATTTTGACGTTGCTTTTATAGTTGATTTGAGTATGTACATTACTCTTTGGTTTAAGTTCTCAATACATAAATTTACATATATCCTTAAATAATAGGGAGGAATTATTAAATTTAATAATAATTCTGGTGGCTTGAATTATGTATGTGTGTGAAAGACCATTTAAATTGTTAGCTGTTGGGTTTGAAAAATGTCACTTTGGCGAAAAATGGGTTAATATCCGCCTCCGTCACAGTCACCGCCCCCCTTATAAATGTCGCAGCCCGCCACTCCCTCGGTAATGGATGTAGAAAAAAATCGAGAGCACAGCCATTAGTTGGCCCGAAGCTAATTGAAATCTCTTGAACATGTCCTGGGTCCTTAACACGTGGCGAATGGTAACGGCTGGGAAACGGAGGACGGAGATGGAGTGCCAGGCAGGATTGGGGTGGATGGGGTTGGAGCAGGACTGTGGAGGCCCATGAGCAGCCACTCGATCCCAGCGAGAGGCTTGGTTGAATGTCCTTACGCCCAGATGTCCCTGGATGCGGCTTAAGTGGCTATGACAACCGTTACCCCATTCTATGGAGGCGGCCGCGGCAATAATGATACCTATTAGCCAGATTTTTAAGTGGTACAATTGCCGGGAAATGTGTACTTATTATCGATGATTAAATTCTAAGAGTGTGGCTATTAAGAGTTCCCTACTTTTACGCATATATAAAATTCAAATCCTTAAATTAAATTGTAGAAAATAATATTCTAAGTTCATTTAAAGTCACATTCCTTTGGGCATATTAAGTAAAGTTTTCGAATCTCAGAACTGTGGAAATGGCAGTTTCTTAGATTTGTTCACTTTAATGTGACTGTATTAACAAATTTTTAAAGTTTCTTTAAAAGTTGCTTACATAAAACAAAAATGTATGATTTTTTGAATTCAAATAGGGTTGTGTTTTTAAAAAAAATAGGTATTTGCATAACTGCATAATTCTGGGCAACTTTCTTAAATAGTTTTAAAAATCAATTTTTTTAAAAGAACATAAACAGTATGAGGTTTATTATTTTTTAAAATTATTTTCCAACATTCTACAAGAACGATCTTGTCTCGTAAATTTTTTTGGTGTTTTTTTTTAAGAAAGAGTTTTTGAAATCTTTTGTAATACCCCAAGGGGTATCATCAAGTCGAGCGGGTATTTTTTCTCTGGGCTTTATTTCGGTTCGACGCGATTGATGGTGTGCTGTAGCCCGTAGCCTGTAGCCACGGTGAAAGGCACGAGCAGACATAAAGGCTCAGATTCACAACTTTTCGTCCTCTCCTGCTCGCACCGCACAGTGCCTTCTCTGTTTTGCTCCTGTGTTTGTTGTTCTTTGGCACCCAGTTCCCTATTGCTGTTGTTGTTGTTGTTGCAATTGTTGCTGCGGCTTGTCGCCTGGGACATGCGTACTGAAATCGTGAGGTCGTGAAATCGTGAATCGTGAAATCGTAAAATTGTTAAACCGTTCAACATTCATCGGAACGGCGAAACGATGAAATGTGGAACGTAACAGAATTCGGCAACGGTAAGCGATACGAACGGTAAACGCTTAAGCGTGCTGTGGGTGTCCCCCAGAGAAAACAGTGGTTAATGGCTATGGAAAACGTGTGCTTTGTATATTTATGCTTTAAGATTTATAAAAGGAATCACTTTTCAAAGAATTGAAGTTTTCAAATCATTTTAAAAGAGTGTCTAAAAGTATGCTATATTGAATTCTTTGAATTATTTTTTATTACGATTGTATATATTTTTTAAAATCGTTGAATTATTTTTTTTTTCTATTTTCCGATATTTAATTCAAGCGATTTTCCGTGCAAGCCTTCTCATGAAGGAGTTGAGATGGTGAAACATTATTAAAACAGCCACTAGATAATATTTATTTTTAATAATAAATAGGGCAAAGTGGCGTATCACCTATCGATGATCCACTATACCGCCATCACAAGCTGCCTGCGGCTTGAAGGATGCTGCCGGAATGCCGACAAATGTTTGTTATCAAAGCTAACCAATGAACGATTGCCCAAGGTTCCCATTACTTATTTCTTTGGCTATACCGGGGGTACTATACGTTTTTGTGTTTAGTGTGTGTGTGTTTTTTTTTGTTGTATTATTTATTGCTTTTTTTTGTTCTATTGTTTGGCCGGGCAGCCGAAGCAGCAGCGCGCCGGCAGCCGAGCGAGCGAACAGCTTTCGGCTGCCTCGGACGGACTTGTGCCCGGACCCGGGTCTGGTGTAGACTGGTTTCCAAAGGGGCGGCTGGGTGGGTGGATGGGTGGCTGGGTGGCTAGGCGGCTAACCAAGGGGGCCGCCGGCTGAAAGGAAAAACGGCTGCGACGACGGAACGGCAAAGGCGGTAGTAACAGTCGTGCCGTCGACGCGTCGAGTCGCACAAAAATTTTAGCATAGCGGCGCGTGTCTGTCTGATTTTGTTTTTTTTTTATTTCTCATTCAGGGGTGCGGGGGGGAATCACCTTTAACCCCCGTGGTCCCTTCAGACGATGTTTAACCCTCGTTAAGCGGGCACGCACACACCAAACGACAACAATAACAAAAGACAAAAAAAATAAAGCTGCCGGAATTGTTTGGCTTTTTGTTTTATTTTTCCTTATTGTGTGTGTTCAAAAACATGCTTATTTTTAAGCAAAATAAGTACAAAAATAATCGTAAAAGTAATAAGATTTAGAAAAAAGTGGTTAAACAATTACGACAAGAGTATATATAATTAAAAGAAAAAATAATAATATTATTACATTACAAGTATTTTGTATAATAAATTATATTTCATAGATTTTGAAAAAGCCATAAGTTAGCTTTAGTATGTGTGAATGTTATCAGAAATTTGGTTTTTAATTTATTATAAATTCTTTAAACATTTTAAAATTTCAATTAATTTTCATATTTTAACAATCATTGAATTTTGAATAACAGAAGAAATGTTAGAACCTATAAAAAGCAAAAATGGAAACTCGAAGCAGTAGAAATATTTAGCCTATTACAAATTTGCATATTTTTTTCTAAATATGTAAATATTTAAGGAAAAATCGACGTCTTATTTCCTTAATTACAATTAATCATTATAAATAAAAGATTTTCCCAAACTACATTTGTTAAAAAATTTTCAAACATTAAACAATGTGAATCCTTTTTTCTGTGTGTATGAAACCTCGCGTGCCCTTTCTCTCTCCACTCCTTTTGCCGCGCTTTGTTTATCCCGTTATCAGTCGTTGGCCGGTTTCTCTCTCTCTCCCTATCTTTTTTCTTCTGTTGTTGTTTTTCCTGTATTTTTGTTGTGCGCCTTTCCTTGCCTGACACATGCGTGTCCATCACTCATCTCCTTTGGCGCCAAAAAAACAAACATTTTACATAATTGTAAGACAGAATGTACACATCAAATGAAAACAACAACAACAAAAAATTAAGAAAATATAAAGAAGGCAAGGAAAAACAAGCAGCGAGAGCCAGATTAAACAAGGCAAAGTTAAGGGCATTGCAAGATGGCAGGTGAACTACCATGCTGGCTGGCTGGCACACGGGGCGTATGATGAGCAGGCAGCCTTCCAAATATTACGTATACGCCCCCGACGCCATGCGCTGCACAGTAATCGCTCACAAATTAAAGCCACCACCGCCGCCAGGAGGTGCCGCAAATTAAAAGTGATTAAACCTGCACAGCAGTTAATTGAGCCATTACTTAAATTAATTGCTGCAAAGCGTGATAATTCCGGGCAATATTGCTCTACATATAACTCAGAAAACGTGGGAAATCGATATGAATCGTTGGAATGCCAAATATTTTAGACTGGAATTTCATTACAAACAAATGATTGATTTATAAAATAAATATATAGTAATTATAAAAGCTCCCAAATAATTTAATTATTTCAAAATAACAATATACAAATATTTAACTATAATAAATAATATAAATGATAAAATAATAACAAAACAAGGCTACAAAATAAAGTCTAATGTCAAAACTTATTAGGAACTATCTAAATTTTACGTTTTCATAATAATTTAATAATATAAAATAATATAAACATCTAAACAAATTATCAAAAATCATAAAATACTAAACACAAAATCAACAAAGTAAAATGTAAAGCCAAGTAAATTTTAAAATCCAATATAAAAAAGCACAAAACTAGTGAAAAGCCACCTAAGTTTTCGATTTCTAAGATATTTTACATGCTTAAAATCACCTGAATTGACCAAAACCTCAAGTAAATATTAAAATCAAGTATAAAAAAGCTTACAAATTTGTAGTAACAAATTCCACTTGAAAGTTTTCACTGTTTCCTCGACTGATATATATATCTTTCCGTGTTTTTCTTTTTTGTTTCATTAACTCAACCCCTTATATACTCCGCCCCATGTTTCGCCTTCTATCTGTCTGTCTGCCCATTGAGTTTTTCATTCATGGCTATATAGCATCGTCTGGCATTGGAAAACATCGTTAAATCAAGAAAAGAGCAACAACAAACAGCAAACAGTGTATCAAGACGAGCAATATATCAATCTATTTATTTTGGCAGCTCGCTTGGCTTTTCTTTCATGCCAAATACCGTTTTGGATTTTCCGCCCGTTCTAGCCCATCTCCCAGTGCTAATTTCGCATACGGCAACGGCCAGAATATCGCCAGAACTGAACACATGTTCCTCCAATCCGATCCGATCTGATCTGGCTGTAAACAAAAAGCGATTCTGTGTATTCACGTTATTCGTTATTCGGACCTTGGCACACTCTTTAAAAATCGGACGCCAAATCGAACTACTACTATATATAATACAACAAATACATACAATAAAATATATTTAAATGCAAAAAATTTCTTAGAAAAAAAAAACAAAATATATGATTCATTGGAATTTATACAAATCCATTTATTTCCTTCTACGATTATTAACCGGAACAGACCAGAATTAAATCATTTTTATGCGGTGTCCAGAAATATATCATGATATTTTTTGCAACCACTATTTTTCTTTTTTCTTTAATTTTTTTTACTCATTTTTGTTTTTTTGGTTGGTGGGTGGCAATTACTTGCGTGTACACATTGCCGACGAAAAATTTAAATGGCAAACAGATTTTCATCTGAGGTGTGTTTGTGTGGGTGTAACCAGTGAAACACAAACAAAGATAGAGAGAGAGAAAGAGAAAGAGAGAGCTAGCACAAAGATGACAGGCTGCTGATTTCAATCCCATTTGTTCCCTGTTTTCCCACTTTTCCGCTTTCCCGCCAGTCCCGGGAACTGTGTGTACCCAACTTGTTGCTATCGCAACTCTTCAAAGGAAAAGTAAAACATGTCAATGCCCCCCTCGTCACTTTTCTGCACACATTACTTCTCATGCTTTTCACTTAATTATTCATAATCATATCAATTTCAGAGAAATATGTACAAGGGAGCGTTTTACCAACCAAATTAGGGCACCCTTGACTGAGTCTCAGTATCTTATTAAACTGGTAAACTGTACCAGAATTTGACAGGAAAAACGTTGGCGTAGCCGTATTGTCTCTAAAGGGAAAAGATTAGGGCACACTAAATAAACATGTTAAAACAGATTAAAACAGATCAAATTAAAGATAATAATAAATAAATAGATCGAATCACACTAAATAAACATGTTAAAACAGGTTAAAACAGATCAAATTAAAGATAATAATAAATAAATAGAACGAATCAAAATATATTAAGTGAAATTATTTAAAATATTGATTTATAAAAGTTGAATAATTCCGGTTTGCTTCGTTAAAATCCTTACAAAAAAAACAGCCCAGCATGACAGGCATAAACTGAAAAGAGCGTAAAAAACAACCAAGCCAGGGAACAACAACCACCGCTTTGAAGAATAAATTAGAGCTTTAATTTACACAAGTACAAACGTACATATTACACTCTGAGAAATGATCGATTGGGTGTCAATTGTGCGGCACTCGCGTCGCCGTTTTTCCAATTATGTTGGCTCGCGTTCGCCGGTGCGTATGCGTCGTCGCCGTCGTCAGTTGACGGGGCCATCGCCACAACAACAACAACAACAGCAGCAGCAGCAACAGCAACGACAGACACATCAATCTAGAGAGCGTCAGCCAAAGGATAAAGAAAAGGAAAGAGACAGCGAATCGGGGGGCGCGTCCCGTTATGCCTGCTGTTGTGCCAACGTAAGTGAGCCGGAAACAGGATATTGGTGTGACCAAAAGCAGCAAAAATGCTTTAGTATTTTTAATCTGTCGAAAATAATTGAGGATTCCTGGTATATTTATTATGTGATTTTAAAAGTTGTGGAAGAGATACGATTTTCACTCGGGGAGATATTAAAAAATGTAACTGAGTCAGAAACAGGATATTATAGTGACCAAAAGCTAAACAAATGCTTTAGTATTGTACACCTTTCGAAAATAATCATGGATGTTATATATATTTTTTCGTGATCTGAAGAGTTGTGGGAAAAACTAAGATTTCACTCTTGGCTATATTATAAAATACAATTTAAATATTATTTTTTATATTTATTTTTCTAAATTTATTTTCGCAGAACCAGCGTATGCGTATTGAATCGGATACGGAAAATGCCAAGGAGCCACCGGCAGAGACGCAGCCCCTGCGAAACTCCCGTTCGCCCCAGCAGCAGCAGCAATCGCAACAGCAGCAGCCATCGCAGCCAGGATCCAAGTCTAGGAGCGGGTCACAGACTGTAAGTCGCTGCAATTTAATCCTTTGTGCCAATGGCCTTAGCTGAAATCCATCCCAGATATCCCAGATACACCCACAGACACAAAACCAGTTACAAATACAGATACCGCAGCGTCATCGCATCCTTGTCAGCCTCCATCGACATCAGAATCAAAATCAGAATCAACACCATTACCAGCACCAACGTCCGCAACTAAACAGCCATATTAATCCCGCCAAAAAGCTAAAGTCCACTTTCGAGCCAGCCCAGTTCTCGCCATTATCCGGAGAGGGGAAATCCTGAAAGCGTAACCAACTGGGAAAGTGGAAACAGTAGGCTGTAATTAGTGACCCACTCCTTGTTTCCAAAAGAATTAATTAGTTTGTACCTCGAAGGTAGCTCCCATTTGCACGGCATTTGGCGATTTCAGAAGAAAGAAAAAAAATCGTATGATTAAGGATATTTTTTAAGCCAGTCTGGCAACGCTGCTAGTTTCAGATTAAATTGAAGCTATTACCATAATTGGTTAAAGAATTGAAGTACATTTTTTGTAATTTGGAATAATCGATGCAAACTATTTATCTATATTTGAAATATAGAACTTAAAAATTGCTTAGAATCCGTAAGTCGATTGTTTTTAGCTTAGCGCTTACTTAAAATATATCTAAGCCCTAATTATTCAGTTATTCAGTTGGGTCGACTAAAAACGCCTCCCATTTTTAAGTCGTCAATTTAAAGCCAGTGTAATTGGGAGCACACCTATTTTATACTTGCCAACTCCCCCATGTTTTCCCGCCTCTTTAACGAATCGTTACTTACTTAAGTCGCTTAACTCGACTCCGGCCTCCTTGTTTTAGTGGGCCAAGCGTCGCCCATTTCCGCTTCCGGTCTTTGTAGTTGGCCTGGCCGGGCCCAGGCTTTGCCAGAATTAAAAGGAAAACGAGCTAAACGAGGGAAAACAAGAAAATTGCAAAGAGCTCTAACATATTTTCTTTATATTAAAGCAACGAAATACTGTTGTGGCCATTAAATATGTTTTTTTTACTAAGTAAATTTACGCATGATTCTGTTATGTTTATGTTACATACTTTTCCAGATTGATTTGATTGAATTTATTTACGTTTTCTTGCATGCTTCTGTTATACTTATGTTTTTATTTTTGCCAAATAAATATTGATTTTAATTTAAGAAACCAAAAATGTAAACCAAAACAAAACAAATATATATATATATTTTTGCGCTTCTTATTTGAGATGTTTGTTATTTTTTATTATTTCTCGGATGGCTTTATGGTTTGTATTGATTTTTATTTCAATTAATGCTTTTTAGTATGCGACAAAAGCCTGATTTCAAATATACATAGGTAATTATTATAGATTATTGTGTGAGTTTATTATTGCAAATTGAATATTTGTAGCTTATTTTCAATAATTTTTGATTATTTTATAAGCTCGGAATCTATTTGCCATGTGGCAACGCTTGAAGTATTCTTTGTTTGCAAATAAAACTTTTGAAATTCGTTTTAAGCTCCGTATCCAGTTCTTTAATTTGTCACGCAGCGCAAAAATGTTTATTCTTTTGAAGTGTGACCGAAAATCCGATGACATCTAAAATATTAAGCCAGCTTTTAGTTTATATAAATAATTTTTTTTTCGCTTACCGATCGGTGCTATCAGCCAGCCTTATATATAGGATAATATTCTTGGTTTGGACTCTCCCGCAGTTGACACCTCAAAGGGTTTTTTGGTCATAATTTGGCTTAAACTCAACCGATTTGGTTTGGTTTTTTCTTCTTGGTTTTAGAAGGAGAACTTTTCTGTATTCAAAACTCGATATCTAATTTTTGTCAAATTTTTATGATAATTTTGACGATGAAACCCCTTTAAAAAAATGGATACATTTTTCGCTTAAAATCGCTGACACCTTACAGGGTTTTTTGATCATAACTTGGCTTAAACTCAACCGATTTCACTCTGGTTTGGTTTTTTCTTCTTGGTTTTAGAAGGAGAACTTTTCTGCATTCAAAACTCGATATCTAATTTTTGTCAAATTTTTATGATAATTTTGACGATGAAACCCCTTTAAAAAATGAGTAAATTTTTCGCTTAAAATCGCTGACACCTCACTGGGTTTTTTGATCATAACTTGGCTTAAACTCAACCGATTTCACTCTGGTTTGGTTTTTTCTTCTTGGATTTAGAAGGAAAACTTTTCTGCATTCAAAACTCGATATCTTATTTTTGTCAAATTTTTATGATAACTTTGACGATGAAACCCCTTTAAAAAATGGATAAATTTTTCGCTTAAAATCGCTGACACCTCACATGGTTTTTTGATCATAACTTGGCTTAAACTCAACCGATTTCACTCTGGTTTGGTTTTTTCTTCTTGGATTTAGAAGGAAAACTTTTCTGCATTCAAAACTCGATATCTTATTTTTGTCAAATTTTTATGATAA
>VNJV01007286.1:0-41568 GCA_008042635.1 Drosophila nikananu
ATATAAAATGCATGGATTGTTAAAAATAAATGCCTAGCGCAATATTTTTAAAAGTTTCTCTTTTCCAACTCACCATTTTCAGGGCTTTTGTGTGCCGTTTCTTCGTGTATTTTGTGTTTTTAATTTGCGTCACGCAAAAAAACAAAATAAACAGAAAAAAGTACAAAAATGAAGGTAGAAACAACAGCAGGGGCGGAGCCCTGAGTGTGTGTGTTGCGCCTATCAGTGAAAGCAATAAATTTTTTAATTTTATATGTACGTTGCGTCGGGCAATTTTTTTCATTAATTTTTTAGTGGCCAACTGGATGAAGAGAAAGGACTCTCTATGAGCTGATCCAAGGGATCATAATGTTGGGATTATATGGCGGCGAACATAAAGTCGCAACCAATCAAAACATAATGGTGTCAAAGGTTAGGCCAGTTAATATAATAAAAAGCCAGATGAGGGGAAACTAACGCCAAAGTACTTGAATAATAAATACTTTTATACTGACTGAAAGGGGAGTATATTTCAGGGAAATAAATTCAAGATAAAATCCTAGGAGATATGCTTTATAAGTTAAGTTTTCTTGTTCAATTAATTGCCATAATAATAATATAGTAAAAATGTAAAACAAATAATAAAAAAAAGAAAGAAAACTTACTTTGCGTAGGCGATGGTTTCCTGCAGGTAATGAAAAAAATATATTAACAATATTAATAAATAAATAATAATAGAAACATTTAAATTTAAAGGAAGTCCAACTTACATATGTGTCAAGCATTTATATGTATATTTAATAACTTTAAAATTCTCATAAAGTAAAGACAATGTCTACTGATTTTAAATTATTTGTTTTAGCTGCGTAAGAGCTCAAGGAACTTTTATCTTTTAAATAATTTCTATCAAAATTAATAAAATAAATTAAATACAAACATTTAACAAAGAAAGATTAGTTTAAGCTGATACCGCAGCCTTGATACAGTCCGAAAATTGCAATGGCAACCAGAAACAATTGCAACAAAAGGCTATTGGGCCAAAACAGAGGTTCATAAAGCCATTGAGGAAAGCAGAATTTCATTTATATGTAGGTACATTGCGTGTGTAAGTGTTTTTTTGGCATTTCTATTTATGGGGCTTCCCCCACATCCCCCCACACCCTGCTGCTGCCTGGACAATGGTTACTGCCGCACCGAAATTTCCCTGGAACTCCACGCTCTGAATTCCGATCCGCTTGGAATACTTTTTCTTGTTTTCTGTTTATTTGTTTCATTTTGAAGTGTTGTTACTTTATTTTCCACCGCTTTCCCATGCTTGTTTTTTATGTTTTATACAATAGTATATGTATGTTTTTTCCTTTTCTATTTTCATTGTTTTTTGTTCGTTCTCTTTTGGGCGTCGTTTTTTTTTCTCCCTTGGCGTTGAAAAAATAAAATTGCGTTTTACGCAAATCATTTTTAATGAATTTTAATATCGCTTCGATGGTGTTGTTGTTGGTCGGTTGGTTGGTTGGTTGGTTGGTTGGTTGGCAGGACATGCATACAGCCAGCAACAACAACGACGACGGTTAGGTCATTAAATTTTAAATGAATTCCGTGTCGGAGCAGTGCCGGCACATAGGTAAAAATCGTAGGCAGCGGATACGCATATAGCCGGGCTATATACATATATATGTATATGTATATGGCACCTATATCCTATATATATACAGGTAGAACTTGGTGGGCCATAAATGCGGTCTCAGCTTCCATTACGAGTCCAAGAAACGCCCTTGCCTAGGTCATTTTTCTTTGGCCAGAGCAATACCCTGTAGGAATCGGGGAATGTTGGGCAAAGGCAAATTAATACTAGCACATAATTATTATAATTATAATATATAATAATAATGTTTGCTTAAGGGCATTCAAACATGGTTTTTAGACCAGTTTTTGATAATTTACCAAACAAAAAAGTCCCATAAATGGCTTACAACTCATGAGTTTAATTAATAAAATTTCTTCGTGTATTTATATTTATTAATATGAGCCAAAACTTTGGGCAATTTTATCATGTTACCAGCATAATATTAAATTTACAATAGCCTCTCGATGGTAGACAACTCTTTGGTTTCTACCTTTAAATATTTATGATTAAGTTACTTTAACACACATGGTTTATACATAATTTCTAACCTTTATTTAAAACATTTTATATGAATACAAATATTTATCTCTTTAATAAGGAAATATTTAACTAAGTTTTCGTTAAGAAAACAAATACCAACATTAAATGCGAAACTCTGTAACTTGACTTGATTTTTCTCTATACTAAATATTTGTTTTTTAAAATGTATAATAAATTACAATATGTATATGCCACATTTTTTCTATACTTATCTCCTCTCTATATTTCCTGTGTATAATATATATTCTTTGGTATTCCATTCCCAAAGTTGTTAATTAATTTCCACACCAAGGATACCATCCTGTCGACGTGTTCCTGCCGGCTTTCACCTGCTCCTGGGCTGCCTTATTCCCAGGTCTCTCATCTCTCTCTCTCGCCTTTTTTTAATATATTTTTCTTGCTGACTTGCAGCTGTTAAACAAATAGCTTACTTCTGTTCATTGCCGTTCCTCTCACTGTATTTGTTGCTTGTGTTGCTGTTGTAGCTTATTGTTAGCCAGTCGCCAATGTGGAATTGGCAGTTTATTTTTCACTTTCGTGGAGGGGCCCAAGTGGAAAAACAATTATATTTTATGATGGCCAAAAAACGGGAAAATTGAAATGGCAGCAGCAGCCGCAAAGGTGTGTGTGTGTGTGGGAGATGGGCGGATGTTCCGCAAGGAAAGCTAGAATTTGGCCATTTCATTAGTCGTCCAGGGAGATGCAATCGCTCAGGTGAGCTTCAGCTTCAGGTTCATGCAGGTAAGCTTCTTATCGCGCTATCAGTGCGAATGCAGCCTGCCCTGGCCACGGGGAAAATCAGGTGAAAATCACTGGGGAAAATCTCGTTTCAAATAAGAATGAAAAAACCAAAAAAATGCCAAAATCAGCGAAATGCGAAAATGTTCATGACTGACACCCGGGCTGAGCATCCGAGACTCGAAATCTACTCCACTCCAAGCCAGCCCTCGGCTACCATCTCAATTGCGAAATGTCGGACACATAACTCGAAGGCATTAATCATTATAAATCAGACTATTCATTCAAAGATTGGCTATGGAAACCAGCTGCAGACAAAGCACACGGTCCAAAAGGGGGGCTCAGGCAATGGGAAATGGAAAATGCGAAGTGGCCGGGGGGTAGGTTGGGTTGGGTAGGGTGGGGAAATTCAGGTGAATGCCGAGGCGAAAGCAAAACAAAATAATGAACGGCACATCTGAAATGCCAAAGCGAAATTCCTCAAATGAACTTCCGCCACAGAATGCAGCAGGAAAAAAGAGAAAGAGGGGGTTGAGGAGTCTGTGGAAAAGCAGCAAAATAATAAAATAAACCAGCCGGCAAAGCAACAACAACAACAACTTGTCCAAAACGAGTGAAAGCAAATGAAAAGCGAGGAAAAGCCTCGCCCGGCAGGGAGTGTGTACAGTATGGAACATCCCAGCAAGTGCCAACGGTGCGGTTCGGCCCTAGGCTACTCCTTTTCCTCTACTTTTCATTTCTTTTCATTTTGTTTTCCCCTTCCCCCATGCCGGGCTTTTCTTTTCTTCTTATTTTTTGCAGCCCTGAGTTGTTTGGCTTTGTGGATTGGCTCTGCCAATGATTGTTTTGCATATTTTCCGAGAATTGGCTGGCAATGGAAACCCGATCCGGGCATCGACAAAATTAACGCACGGCATTTTACAGTAAATCTTATGGCACAATTGGCTCTTAGGATGTGCTGAATGTTAGTTGTTTATGCATAATAAATGGAAAATCGGGGTATAACATTTTTAAAATTCTTTTAGGCTTGTGGTTACATTTATTTAACATAATAATAATAATAATAAGAGTTACACTTTCTGCATCTCTTAAAAAATATTCTTTCGAAATGATCATTTTAAAATCTAGTAGAATTTCGGTACTAAACATACTAATTATTCAGTTAAAGTGCATTTTAGTATAGTAAGTATTTCAATTTCCCTTTTCTGTGTACCGTTAAGATATTTTCTTTATACGAAGGACTGGGCACACTTAGGAAAGCAATCATAGCACTGAGGTATTCTGTAGAAAAACAACAGGCAAACAAAAACAAATAAACGCTTAATAAGAAACTCATACAAAATTTAATATTTTTCAAAAATACAATTTTTCTAAATTGTTTTCATAAGCACATCCTTTGTTTGTAACAAATTTAATATATATTATTTTTTAACCAAACTTTTAATACGAACTTTGGGCAGAAATGCAAAATTTATTAAGGCTATACCTAAACAGTTTCTAGTTTCCTAAAGTAAAGTAAATATTGTGCCAGGGCTCGTTGTACATATTTTTGTTGATTTTAAGTATTTTTTTGTTTTGTTTATAAACAACCGGTATAGCATTTAATACTTAATGGGCAAACAAACACCGATGGCGTGTGTTTGATTCAATATTTTCCCCACACAGCGCTGACTTTTCCCGTAACAGCCTTGTAATTAAACGGCTTTCGGCCGGGAATAGTTATGGACAAATTGTTTGAAATTGATTTTGGACGGTTCATCGTGTTCATTTTCGTCATTACGCTGCATGCGGAAATTTGTGAAAATGTGGGCAAAATCAACGAGTGCAAAATTCTCGATGGCTGCGCTCGAAAGTGTGCTATGCTCGCGCTCCCTCCTGCTGTCAGCATGCATGTGTGTGTGTGCCAGGCAGCCATTTTGGAAACTTAGCAGCGCTAACAACCGGAAATCGTGCAAGTATTTAAATACAGCCACCAGTGAGCGGTAAGTGCAGCGGATGCCCAGTCAGGGTGGGTGAGGGTGGTGCGGGGATATAAACCAACGACCATAACCCAAAAACCGAAATAGATGAAAATTTATTTGAATTGCAATGACACTGTGTGTGTGTGTGTGTGTGTGTGTGTGTGGAAGCTCTTCTCTTAGCCGCTGCCGCCCCTTGACATTGTCATCGTTTTGCATTTACATGCACTTACCGTTGTCATTGAAAATGTACATTTGCTTAACCCTCCTCCTCCCCCCAGCAAGTCCATGTCCATGCCCCGTGCCCTGTGCCCCAAGCCCCCTCTCCCCTGCAGAAACAACCTGCTTTCAGATAAAAATTCGACCTCAAGACGGGTTTTACCTGACCACAGGGACGTCCCTGCCCAGGGGGTTACTTGTTACTCAAATTATTTGATATATATTATTATTTGTAAATTTTAAAAATCACTGTCTATGGTTTATTTTTAAGGTTTTATCGAAAAGATTTTATATTAAAAAATTATTTGATATATATTATTATTTGTAAATTTTAAAAATCACTGTCTATGGTTTATTTTTAAGGTTTTATTTAAAAATATTTTGTATTAAAAAATTATTTGATATACATTATTATTTTTAAATTTAAAAAATCGCGGTTTATGTTTATTTTTAAGGTTTTATTGAAAAATAATCGGATCTACTGAAAAAAATCATATTTTTTATTTTATTAGTTAGTGAATTGTAACCTTTAATTGTATTCTTTAGGCCATTTATATATAATTTATATTTGTAATTGTTTAAAAGAAAGTGTTTGGCCTAAATAGATATACATCTAATTTTATTCATTGAAGTTTTTAATTTAAGTTACTTCATGTATAGAAC
The DNA here is from genome assembly GCA_008042635.1 of Drosophila nikananu. Classification (NCBI taxonomy): domain Eukaryota; kingdom Metazoa; phylum Arthropoda; class Insecta; order Diptera; family Drosophilidae; genus Drosophila; species Drosophila nikananu. Next base: position 5,722 of record VNJV01007286.1, read on the forward strand.
AAATTTTTAAGACTTTCTGTTTAAATAAAAAATCTAATGTATTTTTGGTAAATTTTCAAAAGTTTTCATTTTTTTAGCCGTTTAATGTATGATTTTATTATATTGTTTAAGTTGTAATAGTTTTATTAAAAAAACAATTTTAAAATGTATTAATTTTTTTTAAGTTGTTTAATATATGATTTATATTTTAAGTCGAAATATTTTAATAGAAAATACCATTTTGATTTAATTATAATTTTTTCCTGACTAGATATAGCTTTTTTAAAATTATTCCTGCCCCTCCTGTGCCCCGCCCCTGTGTGAACTCATCTCGTTTCGGGCATTATCGTTACTCTTAACGTTTTCATAACATGAATTATTGATTTGATTGCTCGTAACAGTGCCCTCCCTTCGCTTTTTTCCGCCTTCTCTCCCTGTTTTCGTATCCCCCCAGCGATTATACATTTTTAATTTGATTCCTTTAGCTTTTCTCGTCTCGCCTCGCTCCTTTTTCACTTCAGTTTTTCACCCAATTCGCCGGCGGAAGTGCCCGTCGCAAAATACGTACATAAATATGAAAAATTAACATTGTTAGCATGCCTGGCCCACAATTAATCATCATGGCTAAGGGACAGAGAGCCCTGATTGAGGGCTTCGCCTATGACGAACTGACTGGCGGATGACTGAGTGTGTCTGGCACACGGTTTGACCTTTGACCGGAGTGTCTCCTTGAAGCCGAGAGGCCATATTTTATGCATTAGAAAACCTGATGAATGAGATGGATTTCCCAGGAGTATCTAAATCTGGCAACAAACTATTTATTTTGGGGCTTTCCAAGAATATAAGTGTAGTTCCAATCCGCCTTTGGCCCACTCGTTTCCGCTTAAATGCATTAATCTATGATTATTATAATTATTAATTAAATATATTTTTGGGCCCTAAAGATAGCCCTAATCCCCGCCAATTAATGTTGGTCAATTCAATTTCCGACCAATTAGACACTTGGCTTATTGGGATTACCTATTTTCATAGTTTTTCACATGTCAAACATTTAATTTAACCAAATAAATAAATTAAGTTTGCAACTCATTCGTTTTGTGTGTGGGGTTCTATTGGGTTTTTTACGAATATTTATTTATTATTTATTGGTTTTTTGGTTTGAGTTTGTCGTAGTTTTATTGTGATTTTTTTTGCTAGAAGAATAAAATGTTTATTTAGCAAAAAATCAGTTTTATATAATTATTTAGAGCCTCGTTTGCTGTTCTAGTTTCCCTGCCTCGTACTGTTTTTTAAACACTTTGAATCAGCTTACCTTTCCCCAGCTTTTCTACCATTTCATTTGCGTTTTCTTCCCGACTCCTGGCTGAGTCCTTGCCCCAACATCTGCGAGTGTGTCCCCCGGGCACCATTCCATTCAATTTCATTCCGTTCCAGACTATCAATCAACCTGCCGGGGCTCAATCTCGCATGGCTTGCGACCCAGACATAAGTCTTGCCCCCGCAATGCGGGTCCCCTCCCCAGGATCAGTGCATAACACATACAAAACCCCTTCTAATTCGACGACGACCTTAGCCCGGAAAAACAGCTGCTGCTGTTGCTGGTGCTGCTTCTGCTGCTGCAGTTGGCCTTGCTGTGTCTGCAACTGGCCCAATACAATTGCCAAGTTATTAATGACAAGTCGTATTTTCGCCTGGCCAACTTGTCGCTGGCTTCCCTCACACTCTCACGCTCATATTTTCCTTTTCCCACTCTCTTTCCCCTGGGTAGTTTTCGCATTTTCCCTTTTAAATCGAATCTCTGGCCCACACACACTCACATCCCACAGGAAGGACTCTTGCAGTTGGAAATTTTAAGCCGGAAATTCGTTATTTTCTAAAGACAGCTTTTGAAATACTCTTGCGGTGCAAATAGGCTTTAATTTCTGGCTTCAAATAAGTTTTTTAGAATGCAAAGAATATTTTATAGTTATTTTGTAAACCTAAATTTAGAAAAAAAGGTTTCTGTAATGCGTTTTTAGACTCGTGTTTGGTATGAATACATTATTTGTTTTAGGCAAAATTAATGTCATTTTTTTTTATATCTTATTCATTTGAGTTTCAATCTTAGCTTTATTTATTTAATTATTTATTAATATGTTTATAGTTCAATTTACCAAAACCCTTGAAAACTTATTTAATTTCTTAACGAAGTGAACCTTGAAATACCATCATACCCCTTGGAAAATTCTAGCTAAAAAACAACTTTTGAAATAGAAATGGAAACTTTGCATGTGAAAATCTGTTGGCAACAATATTTTATGGACACACTTTTCTCGGGAAACCAAAGGTTTTTCAGGGGGGAGGGGAGGATTGTGGATATCCAGGGGGGATTTCAATTCGAAAATAGAGTGTGAGATGTCAGCTCGTGTGTGACCAACCGACCGGGGAACGGACGGACTTACGCCACCCCCCGTCCACCTACACTGCAATAAATGCCGATCAAAGGCACAACCAAATCCAAATCCTCATTAAATCTGCAAAACGAACAAATTCGATGGGACATACAAATTTAGTTTTAGGTTAGACCCACATTTCGAGGGGCATTTTAATTTGTAATTAGACCATTTTCCCTCTGTTTCAGAACCGCTCTACATGGGGGTTCCCTGTGCCTCTCAGCCTGCCTCTGCTTTTGCAGCTTTTCCTGCTTTTCCTCCTCCTGCTTTTTGCCACTCTCTAGCCTTTTCATAAGCTTGTCGCCGGGTCGACATGTGTTGGGTATCAGTGACGGAAATCAATGTCGCACTTAAGCGGATTCCTCAAATTGGCTATATGTTTCTTTATTTTTGTATACCGTTTCATTGGTTACCCTGTAAACTTGGGGAATATTAAGCTAAATGAAATTGATCGATTTTCTGGATTATAAAAGTATTTTTATTAACTTAAAAGAAAGTTGTTTACTTTTAAAAATCTTACTTTAAACATTTTGAAGATTTGAAATTATTTGCTGTAACTAAAACCGTTTTAAAACTCTTAGAAATGTATGAAAGGTTGAAATTTATGTATATAAATTTAGTTTTTTATTATAACAATTTTATTTTTTAGAGATTTCACCATTTTCTAATTTTAATTAACTTTGTTAAGCTTTCCTTCTGTCTTTACGGTGTTTGAATATTTATTAAAAATATTTCCTGATGGAATATCTTAGATTATTGACCAGGGTATCCTTGAGTCTCCCTCACTCCTATATTTTCCTTTTTTTATATTTTTATTTTACGTACTTTTTGCTTCTTTTTATATTTTTTTGCCGGCCAGAAGCTCTATTGCCACCAACGACCATCAAGGCCAGAGAGGCGCCCACTGTGAAAATCGAGACCTGCTGCTGCTTCGGGTCCTGCTGCTGCTCCTGTTCCTGCCTCTGCTCCTGCTCCTGCTCCTGGTAACTATTAAGCCAAATCAACAAACAAACACATACAGACGGGAGCCGGTATACGGGATGCGGGACACAGGACACAGACACAGCGGCTACAGGACATGGGGGCTCTGAGGCAGCTGTCGTCGGCGGTAGGTGTCAACAACTGCCAGAGTGTGCCAGAGTGTGCGAGTGTGGGCGTGTGTGTGGGCCAGGTCCACATCCGCAGCGAGGATGGTTGAAAAATATAAGTAACAAATGCCCGACGGAAATCAAGTTGAAATTTCATTGAGTGCAAAGGAAATTCAAACGGAAAACCAAATGAGCGAACCAAGCGAGCCGCCGCTCTTTTTCCGTTCCAATATCAAATCCTGGCAGAGTGGGGGTAAGGGGCTAGGGGGGTTTAGAAAGGTCCCTGTAAATCCCAAAAACCCCAAAAGTGAAACAGGGAAATTGGAGCAGGAGCTAGCAGCCGCCATGAGCCCGAGAGCCAGATCCTGGCTCCAGTGTATCCGGGTTATGAGAGTTGAGGGAACAATTTAAGTGGGCGAAAATCATATTTTCCATTGCTCTTTCAGTACTGATTTCTAGGTTTGAACTGGCATTTTTTTAACATATATATTTTGTACAGAAAAAAAAAGTATAAAAGCAATATAAAATAATATATGATACGCTTTCGTTTCATTGAATATGCTCTTATTCAGGTACACTATTCTATTCTTTTTATTTCAAGCCTTGCCTACCAGGTATCCTCAAGTCGATCACTTTAAAACTATAGCTTCTTTCATAGCTACCCGACTTGTTTAATTCATAACCAAAGGAAAAACTTCAGACAAAACATTGGTTGGTGTACAATATTAAACAGTCCAATTGAAGGCGTTCTTTTAATGAAATTCATTTTCTCTGCATGATTTCCGCTTTTCCCATGGAGGAATAGTTCCCTCTTTGACCTCCACACACCCACCCACCCACCACCCCCCACTGTGCCATTAACTGATTATGCCAAATGCCAAACTCCGGCAGCAGAGAAACGCCTTCAAACACCGAAGGACGCAATGGTGGGTAAGAAATCAGTTTAGAAAATCTAAGAAACTGTTTTAATGTAGTTATATTTTAATTTTGTAGCTATTCTATATTTTAAGAATTTTATTTTGAGCATTAAGAAATTGATATACGAATTAAATAGGGTTATTTTTGACTTTATTGAATAAATAAGTAATTTTGTATTTTTAATATAATTTAAAAGGCACCCAAAAAGTATGCAATGTTGTAATTTGAGTATCAGTCCGTGTTAAAGTTGTTGCAAAAATTACTGTAGTTCTTAACTTCTGTGGATAGGTGTGTGTCTTAGACCAAAAAATATTTAATCTTAAAAAGAAACCAAATTTACCCAGCATTTGGTACCTAAACAATTTGTTTAGCTTTCTTTGCGCCACCTTTTAAACAGATTTTAATGTGAATTGATATTCTTATATTGAATAACTTTATTTAATAATATAATTAATATTGTAAATAGTTTTACCCACCTCAAAACCTAGTTTCTTTAATATTTAATATTTATGTAATCAGTGTCACTATTTCCCTGCCCCGTGACTGTTCGCACGAGTATTCACACACGATGGTTCACAGTTGGCCGCCGTTTGGTGTCGGCATAAATAAATCAAAATGTCGCCGATGTCCTCCTTCGGCAGGACCTTTTGAACGCCGCACCGCCCCCGCCCCCTTTGGTGTATTGTTCTTGGCCTATTGAGGGTAACAAGGTTCGGCATTCCATGTCCTGCAGGACACTGGCTATGGGCTCGGGCTCAATAGAGGGGCGCCAGTGTAACGGATTGCCATTTCCCGCATTTTCATTCTGGGAAAAATCTCCTTTTTCGGTTGAGCTTTTTCGGCAAAAACTTTTCGCTTGCGTTTGAATTTTATGCGAGTTTTCGTTTCGTTTTTATTTTTTCTGGTTCTTTTTTCGGTTTCTTTCTGTTCGGTTTTTGGGTTTTGGTTGTGCTTTTCCTTTGGATTTATTTTTTTTTTGGCAGTCCCTGTCCCCTTTAGGTCCTTTTAGGGGGTGGCTAAAGGGGTACCACTGGTCGGCGTGTCGCATAAATTTAAGTTAGGAGCACATTTTCGCACTGCCACCGCCCAGCGCCCAACATTTCCACGAAGCCTGAAGGACAACCACAGAGTCGCAGTTCCTTTGGTTTACTTAATGCGCCGCTAAAAGTTTCACTATTTTATTATTTCTGGTCCTCTGTCTCTGCCGCAGCGTTTCCTCTTTCCCTTCTTGTTTTTTTTTTTGCTTATTCTTTTGGCTTACTTTTTGGCTCGCTTTTTGGTTTGGTTTTTTTCAATTTTCGCTACTCAAGTAAAACTATTTATAAGTTGTATTTGTCTTGTTTTTCCCCAAAGGAGGTGGAAAATGGGGGAGGCAGGGAAGTGCTTGAAATTCCCATCGACAGCACTTCGATGGCAATGGAATAAAAGCAACAAATTCCCATGAATCTGTGCTCAATGAATTTAAAATTGGCAAAATATTGGGGAAATGTAATAACACTTTTAATGTAATTAAATGTTGGAAGGCCGAGTTGTTTTAATAAAAAACAAAAAAATCATATTTCTAAGCTGTCTTTAGAAATGTTCGATATTTTAAAGAGTTTTTAGTTTTTTATTCTAACAATTTTCAATTTTCCCCCCTTTGTTCCTAACCATTTTGTTAAATAATTGAGTTAGAGAATATTTGTAAATAAAATAGGAGAGATATGCATAAAAATAATATTTAAGAATAAATAAGTAAAAGGGTTTTCGTTTCGATTTGTGGTGATTTTTCTTAACCAATCACTTGTGCCACTTTTGTTCCCAGAAGGGCAATCAAAACAAACACCGCCTAAGATTTCTAGTCCACAAATGTGGATCGATTGTGGATTTTTTAGTCACAGTTTGCTTTTTCCCCCACTTCACTTTTGTGTACGCTAAAGAAAACGACTTTTCACAGTTCCTTTTTTCTCTCTATTTTCAAATTTTCCTTTCTGTCTCCGTTTGGTTAATCTGCCGTTTTTTTTCCTTTCGGCTTTACCATTTCAGCTAGCTGAAAATTAGCGGGACTCACTGGTCCGTTTGGAATTATCACTTTTACTTGCACAACAAAACAAACACTTATGCAACTCTACTTTTCCGACTTTTAATTCAGAGTGTAGAACGTTGATCCAGGGGATCCGCGAATATAGCCAGAGACATAGATTTTTCCTACTGTTTTCATGTTTTCCGCACTCTTTTTTCCCTTGTTTTCTTTAAGCGACGGCGAAGATTAATGAAAGGCGACGCCGATCAATGGAAAGCTGTGAGTTTCGGAGAGCAGCGAGCTTCGGAGAGCGGCGAGCTCAAGAGAGTGGCAAACTCAAGAGAGCGGCGCGCTTTAAAGAGCGGGGAGCTACGGAATCCAGAGAACGGAGAGCTTCGGTCTCCGGAGAACGGCACTTTCTCTCTTAGCTGTAATTACGATTCACTCCCATTTCCCTTATTGAAATCTGTTAATAAACTCCCTTCTGTTTAGAAAACTTCTTTTTTTGGGAAAATGTGTAACTTCCTAAGGTATTTTCTTGGCACTTTCCAACCCAGCAAACCCTTTGCCACCACTTCGCATCGTTCTATGTAATTGATTCCACATTTGTCGCCATTTCGACAGTTGCCACCCCCCAAGTTTGGGTCGCGGCCCCGCCTACCCGCCTCCGAGGGAAATAAAAGCAATTACGGCCATCAATTGGCCATGTTGCATAAAAATGAATAAAACCATAAAGCGATGCAGGCAGCCATGACAGATGGGGAAAACTGGGTGGAAAATGGGGTGGCAAAAGGGGAGGTTTTTGAGTTCCCATGGAATGGGATCCACAACCATAGATCAGACATCCCAGCCCCCGGGGACAGTTGTTATTTTTGACTTTGTTTGTGCGCCCTCTCTCTCTCTCTCTCTGCCTCTCTCTCTATCTAACTTTTCATCAGCTGCCCGGGAAATTGTTATTACTTAAAGCGTCTGCTGCTGTGTTGCACATTTTTCATGCGTTTGACATTTACTGGGAGCAGGGGGTTAGGCCTTGCCCTAATTGCAGCCCAGAACCGTCATCATTACGGGCCACTTCCGGTCCGCCGGTCCGCTTTTCCGCCCCTCCCTCAGCAGCGGTGACTTGTGGCCAAGTTTTTGGCTAATCTATTTGTCATGTTCGCGCATTCGAATCGGAAAAACTAAGCGACAGAGGCAACGTAATTTGCAACGATACTTCCTGTGCGGAGGGATAAAGCGGAAAGGACATTTCAGAAATTCAAAAGCGTTCGCTGGCTTTGATAAACGAGCTGAGCTTCAGCTGGACGAGGGAGCTCGGAGACCCTGAGCAAAAAGCCAGGGCAAAGTGCGAGCGGAAAAGCTGCCACAGGAAAACCGGAAAAGGGGAGGGAGGATCACGGTCTGTGTGTGTGTCTGCAATTGCAATTCAAATTTTTTCTGCCGCAAATGCAATTTCTATAGGATTTCACTTTGGTTGACTCTCTCTACCATTTGTGCCGCACAAATTGCACTTTCCTGCTCCTTGGCCATCTGTCTCCTTCTTGGCTAACTCCCCATTCGCCGCACATGTATCTGCAGCTGCATCTGCAGATGTATTTGTATCTGTATCTGCATCTGTGCCTGTATCTGTATCTGCCTCGGCTGTTGTGCCTTTGCCGCATCTTTGTATCTTTTGTCTTGGTGCGTTTGTAACTCCAAGATTTGTTTACTTCTCGTTCGACTGTTGTTTTGTTTCGACATTCCCGTACACTCCTTTGGCCGCTTTCGCTGCACTGAGAACAATAAGGTGGCTTTAGCCATTTTTTACTTATTTTTCTTCCACATGTACATATACATATAAAATTTATATTCAAATTTTAGTCAGAAGCTTCCTAGGCAGTGAAGGAGTCATTTCCGAACGTAAAAATCATATATATTCTTGATCAGCACCAATAGCAGCATCAATTTAGACATGTAAAAAAAAAAAAAATTCAAATTTTTTCAAGAAAAAAATTTTAATATTTTAAACTGAAAAATTTGAAAAAAAATTAAATATTTTAAAATTTGAAATTCGTATGCTAGTTTGTTATGCTCATAAAAACTAGCACAGAAAAGTTATCTAAATTAAAATTAATCCTTTTTTAGCTTAGTTATGATATTTTTACATTTTGATAAGTCAAAAAAAAGTGTTAAAAAAATATTGATTTAAAAATGGGTATATTTAAGGTCAAGTATTTTTAGGTGCAAACAAAATCGCCATTAGAATCCGAATATAATATTTAAAAAATTTTTTAAAACGGTAAGCAAATTTTTCAAAAATTGTTAAAGGGTTACATTATTAAAATTAAATTAAAATTGGCCATATTTAAGTAAGAAAAATATATTTTGATTTGTTAAGCTAATAAAAATGAGCACAGAAAAGTTTTCAGATTTCAAATTAATGCTTTCGAATATGGCTCTGAATTCAATTTAAATTCAATTTCAAATTCGGCTTCCCGCAGCTACTTTTCCTACTTCTCTGATGAAAAAAAACACCAAGTGGCACAATAAAATAGTAAAATAAACAAAACCAAAAACAATAAATAGAAGCAAAATAAAGTGTACCAGAAGTAAGAAAGAAATCGAATTTAAAGCTTAATTTAGGGCTTCATCAAAGTGTTTTAAAATCACCAGACGCTTGCAAAGATCACACTTTCAATGGGAAATATCAAAAATCAAGTGAAGTGACTTTTATTTATGTGCAAAACCGAAAACCAGCTGCTAGTTCGATTCAAGTTGAGTGTAAGCAAGAATGTTGCAGCCTGCGAAATCTGCTGACGAGCCCGCAAGAGCGCAGAATGAGCATGCATGTGTGTGGGGCAAAAGTTCTGGTTGCGATTCAACTTTTGTCGCTTTGCTAAAAAAAAAGAAGAGGAACAAAAAAAAAAACACCAAAAAAAAAGTGACACAAAAGTAATGTTGTAGAGTCGCCCCCGAGGGAGGTGACTTGAGTGACAGATTGAGCGGGTTACGGGCCGGGTTACAGGCAAAGGCAGAGATATGCCGAAAAACTTTCAAACAAAAACGATTTAAAAAGCGATTCAAAGTCAGATTCTCAAATCGAATCAGAATCGATTAAAGCCAAGTTGTTTATGGCACAAAGTTCAGCAGGCTGAACAGAGTCTACAGGCACAAAAGGCAGCGACTTCAGGCAGTTTTCTATATGATTTTCTTAACAATTTTGGGGAAATAAATGTGACTTAAATAATAAAAAAATAAATGTTTAATGTAACTCTCACTTACCAGAATTGTTCACTCGAATAAAGCAGTGAGTACCTGGTCCTTATATTTACTTAATCGAAATTAACTGTCGCAGGACTCCATTTGGGATTTGATGCACAAAAGGAGCCACTGGGGGACGGCGCTTATGCAATCTGCGGTTAAAGGCAACTCCCAGGACCCCAGTTGCAGGGTCTCCAATGCAATCTCAACCAGTTGCATGCCACATCACCAACGCCTTCTCCCTCTCTCTCGCTTCAACCCATCGCAACTCGACTCAATCACAATCACAATCACAATCTTGAGATGGGCAAACAGCCAGTGTTTGCTTGCATCTTACACGGCAAGAAATCGGTTATTTTTAAAGAAAATTGAAATCTGTAAATAAAAAATAGAGTTTTTTTCGTTATAAAAATATGTATTAAGGATTTTGGGACTTAAATGTATATGATTAATATTTTATTTCCTTTTCTAAAGTTACGAATACCAAGAGTAATATCAAGGTATTTTTTATGAAGGCAATAAAAGCTGTAAATTTTAAATATATATATATACTTCATGTTTATAAAAATATATATTAAGTATACTAAGATTAAAATTTAAAATGACTTATATTTTATGTATATTTTTAAATAAAAATTATCCATAAATTTTCAATGAGCAAATAATAATAATATTATAACCCAAGTATTAACTTACTTTCTGCTTTGTTAGATACAAAAAATAGCTAAGAAATTGAAGACATATTTAAAATAATATTTAGGCCTTATATAGTATATAATAATATATTATATATATTTATTAATATACAAACAAAAATATTCAAACATTTAAAAAAGGCTCTTTTCCACTGAAACAAATTCACTTTTAATTTTCAGTAAAGAAACAAGTTGTTCACTTCATTTTCTGCAGTACAAGCAATTGCCAAATGCCAAGACAAAATTTATGCAGAGTAGAAAAATCTCCACAACCTTTCACCTTTCACCTCCCCCCGAGTGGGTGTGGGTGTGGGAGTGTGGGGGAAAAGATGAAGCTGGGACCCAGCACGTGGAGCCAAATCACATTTTGTTTGCGTACAATTTTTGATAGATTATTACGGAATGCGGCAGAATGGGTGCCTTTTTTATATTCCTCTCTTTTTTAAGCATTCTGGGACACACTGACAGTATCTTGCAGTCACAGCCAGCAACTTCGCGCGGAGAGTTGACACCAAACGGGGGGGCAGGAAGGAGCTTTAAGGCTGAGCTGGGCTGCAAGGGGGCTGAGCTGCAAAAGTAAATCAAGTCAAAGTTCCTGCTGCTGCAAAATAAAAAAAACGAGGAGCCAAACAAAAAAAAATAAGGAGCAGAAAGAGGAGAAAATATTACATATCAGGGTATTGAGAGGCTGCAGATATATGTATGTATATATATTTGGATCCAGCTCTCCAAACTGCGCGCCAGGATCAGCTTCAGCTGCGAAGCCTCTTCCTGGGGGGCTGGGGCTTCAGGTTCAGGAGGCGGGTTACGCTCTACACTTAAAGAATTGCTTATCTATTATTTAAATAATATATATTAATTATTTTTGTATTAAAGGAAAGTTTTTTTATTCTGAAAAATCAAAATTTAAAGGGTAAGCGAAGCCCTCAGCTGACAGCTAGACTCCTTTGAAAATTCTACGCCCTTGTTGATGTTTTCCCTTAATTATTATTATATTTTAAGCTGGAATATAACCACAAGAATGTTTATACAATTTATATACAAAAATGTTTCTAAGAATTATTTAAATGAATCATTTTTTATTGTGATAAAGTCACATTTTAGAGCAAAGCAAAGGCCCCCAGCTAGCAACTAGACTACTTGTGAAATTCTAGACTTTCTTTGAAACTCCCTCTCTTAATTATTTTGTATATTTTTAGATGGAATATAGTCTAACAAATGTTTACAAAATATAAATAAATAATTTTCCATTCATTTTTATGAATTAATAATTTTTTTTTAGTGCTAAAGCAACATTTTAAGGCAAAGCACATCAGCTGGGAGCTGGCAGATATACTCCTTTCGAAATGATAATGATAATGATAAAGCAACAGTTTGAGAGAAAGAAAACCCTTTGTTTGAAGCTATCTCCTAATTATTTTTTATAATTTAAGCTGGAAAGTAGTCTTAAAAATGTTTACAAAATATTTATAAAATATATTGTTCTTGCATTTCAAAAAATGCATAATTTTAAATTTAGACAAAGCAAAGCAGCTGGCAGCTAGACTCCTTTAGAAATTCTAGACTTTCTTTGAAGCTCTCTCCTAATTATTTTTTATATTTAAAGCTGGAATATAGTCTCAAATATATTTACAAAATATAAATAAATAATTTTCCTTGCAATATTCCTTTTCCTTAAAAACCTACTTAATTTTGTTAATTAAAACCCCTATTTCTGGCAGTGCAGCGCAGTAAAGCTCCCTGAGCTTGTCACATAATCACCCATCAGCAAGCCTGTCTGTGTGTCTGTGTGTCTTATGTGTGTGTGTGTGTGTGTGGGTGTGCGTGTGTGTGTATAGGACATAAGATAGCGAGCGATACCCTTGACAGTACTTAAAAAATGCGAATAAAAAAAGAAGTATGCTGAAAAAATGAAGAGAAAGGCGGCTTGTTTACTTTTGTTTGCTCCTCCTGGGCTGCTCCTCAGCCACTTTACCACCCCCAGGTCCTTTTTACCCCTCCCCCCTCCCCCTGTATTATCCTGGCTGCTCTTCAGTTTTCGGTGCGGTTTGCTTTTGGCACTAGGATGCGTTCCACCGAAAATAAAATACAAATAAAATAAAAACGGAAAGCCAAAGGCAAAAGCTAGAAAAAGTAGACAAAGTTTCGAGACTCCGATTTATTTTTGTTCCTTTCTAGCATTTTTTTTTTCTCCCTGTGTGTGTGTGTGTGTGTGTGTGTGTGAGTATTGCCTTCCTGGGCTGCTTTGCCTTTTTGCCAAATTGTCTTAATAGATTTATGGGCGTACGCAAAATGGCTGCACTTGGCCGGTGGTCTTGGGGCACCGGAAGTGGCCAAAATACGGGGCGAAGGACGAAGGACAACGAAGCACAACGAAGCCAGGACCAAGCCAGGAACTTTTAATTTCGGTTGCGCAAGACTTGGCTTCCCGTTTTCCCTTTTGCCATTCTGAGCGGCGTTATTAGCCGAAGCGCAGCGGGTTAATGGTGGTGTCCTGCCTTGGGTCCTGCTACGAGTCCTGCCTTGAGTCCTGCCTTGATTCCTTCACAACCCAAATCAAATGACCAAAGCCACCGCAGGACCCCAGCTATTCGATCTGATTTTGGGCCAGCCTACAAATTGTACTTTAATCGTTTCGATCGAATAACTTATCCTTTGTGCAGGTAAGTGTGTCTCCCTCTCTCTTTTTTTGTTTTAACTTCTTCTGGGCTTCAACTTTAATCGTTATAATCCGCCAGGACGAGTTCGCGTTGCGGCATACTGTTGATATTTGTCTTGGACCCCAAAAACTCGACTCCATCAAGCCTGGATGGGGACTGCCTTTTAGTTGGTTACTTAGCTCTATATTACCCGGCGGGAAACCCCTTCGAACTCACCGCAAAGTTGCAAAGCCAAAGGCGCAGGAAAAGGATGCCAAGGAAGCCAAGGTTCAGAAGGAGCAGAAGAAGGATGAGGAGCAGCAGGATGAGGAGCAGAAGCTGGAGCAGGAGCAGGAGGAGCAGCATACCCAATGCCGTGTGTTGTCTGACGTTTTGCTAACGACTTTTCAATGGCTGGTGCTACTGGCTGCTGGGGCCAAGTTTTGCGGTTCCTTCCCCCCACCGCCTAGTCCTGCAGCCTGCGTCCTGCGTCCTTCGGCCTGAGTCCTTTTTGAGGCATACATGTGTGTGTCTGGTCTGTTTCAAGTAAACAGCTCGCTCTAACTCCTTGTGGCTGCTCTCCTTCGGGTTATTGGCTTGGCTTTGGCGTTGGCTTTGGGCCTGGCAGCAGCTGTTTGGGGCTGTGCAAATACACTACACTGACAGAAAAAATGTCTGAGGAGGTAAGGCTACTAAAAATTAGGGATTAATATATGTGAAATAATTTTTAAATATTTTTTAAATATTTTTTTCACACAAATTTGAACAGTTTCTGGAGCTGGTAAATATTACTCATTTTAAAGATTCAATTCTTTAAATGAAAGTAAAAACTGGACGAATTTCTGTTTGTTTCAGTGTATCTGCGTGGGTCTGAGTGTGTGCTTTTGTATGTGGTTGCGGGATTTGCCTTTCCATAAAGCTGAAGAACTGCTACAGTTGTAAAAAGAAATTAGTTGCTGCCGCTGCTGGCTCCCTAGAGATGGCAAAGAAGCAACAACAAAAAAGGAGAATATAACTAAATAAATATATTTTTGTATTAAATTAAGTGCAAGACTAGCTAAAAATTACTGTTCTTCCTATGGCTCAAAATACTTCTGAGTTCAGGAAGAACACACAATAAAGGTAATTAAAACCTGATACTGTTAACACTTAAAAAACCTAATCTAAATATTATTTTCTAGCATTCTGTTATGTATTTCTATATAGAAATAACATAAATATATCTATTATAATTTAAGGCTGCCACATTCATTCAATTTTCACAGGAAAAAATAAAAATCCTGCCATCGCTAGGCGAAGGCGGAGTTGTTGTAATTGACTGAGACACAGACAATATGCTGCCGGAATCGGGGAATCGAAGCAAAAGGACGAAGGACGTTGATGATGATGGGAAAACGGGGTATGGGGGATATGGGGGATATGGGGGATATGGAATATGGGATATATATAGGATGGGAGGGTGGTAGGTTGGTAGGGTAGTGGGAAACAACTGGATGGGAGCACTTGAAAAACCGCAGAGCCGGCACAACGTAACCGTTAATGGGCGAGAGGCATATCTCTTGCGCGTAAGTATATCATATCGCCATCGGGGCCAACGGGGCGGATGGTTGCCCTGAAAATGAGTTAATAAAATGCGTATGCGTAATCAAATTATATGTCAAGTGTGTTGACAACGTAGCAGTCAACGTTAATGGCAACGCATTGCCAAGAAGATGAGCAGGAGGTGCAGAAGATGACGACGACCATCATCATCATCTTCTTGCCAAGGCTTTCTCCCTCACTCCCCTCTGCCAAATGCGATTTTAATGACTCGAACAAAAGGAGGAACATTTAAGCGAAATTTATTGCTTACATCCAAGTTCCTTAGACGAAGCGTCTTCTTCATATCCTGAATCTCCGCCCTTTGATCGGTGCTAGAATGCAATCATTTTGGTCAACTGATCCCACATTCACCTGGTCTTTGGAATGGCTGGGCATTATTCAGCTCTGTCAGCTGTGTGTCAGCTTCGATGCCATTTCAGGATATTAATTTAATGCCCTTCCACATCTCTGTGCAAATTGAGGTAATTCGGTGATGATGATGATGATGATTCAGCCACACGTACAAAACATTCGGATGAAACAAGTGGCAAGTGGCACTCAGTGCAAAACAATGCAAATGGAAAAGTACAGTGGTTGCAACAATTAACAATTTTAAATTAACTACAATAAATCGTTTAATATACATTAAAAAAAAAATAAATTCTTTATATTAAACGATTTATAAGAGCTCAAGGTTATTATAAACATTAATTCAGCTAAGACAGTTGTGTACTCTTTCATAAAATATACATTTATAATTTATTTATACTTATAAAACCATTCTATGCTAATGTCACTCACTGTACCCAATGTCTGTATGCATTTGGCTTGATAATTTTCGAGAGAGAGAGAGATTCAAGCACATTACACATCATTTGATGGGCTAATGCTTTTCCACTTGACATTTCGTCTATGGAATCGACAAACACACCACTCGCCTGGAGAGGATTGGTGTCCGGATATGAGGATATTTGTCAGAAGTAAATTAAATTGATGTGAGGGAGAGAGAGAGAGAGAAGGAGGACAGGGGCTGGACACACCTTCGTTTCGCCACTTGATTAAGTGAAATTTCATTCCAGAGTTGTCATAAAATGGCAACCCACACAGCAGCAGCAGGATAAGGATACAGATATATACGAAATATATATAAATACAATATATATATACCATATACTCGATATACAGCAACGCAAATTGATTGCGAAGCTGTTTGCTATAAATTATTAACACTAATTAAATGATTAAATAATTCACATGCTACAAAAATAAAATAAAGGTAAAACGAGCTGGCGACTGGGACAGAGGAACAGGGGCTCCGTGCCGTTTCTTTTTTTATCTTTATCAATTAACGCACAAATTGATTTTTGTAGCCAATTTAATTTAAATTTAAGATATTCACATTCCGTGATATTTACTGCCGCTCCACTGAGTGCGTTCATATTTGGGAAAATTCCCTTTGATGATGGCTGTAATTTGTGTTCAGCAGGAGGAGAGAAAGTGCAATCAAGTGAGGGGCAAGGTAATTAATAGGGATATTCCCCTAAGCGGACAGGAGAGTGGATAATCAATCTTAAAGTTATAACAAATAGTACAAATAATAAATAAATACTTACCTATCTCTACTCTCCAGAAAATTATGTAAGTAGTTATTCTCTTGAGCGAACAAACTGGACTCGTACCGAAGAGGAAACAGCTAGGGAATATATAAAAAGAAATAATATAAATGATTAATAAATGACAGGCAAAAGTTCCAAAAAAAAAATCATCCGACTTAAGCAGTTATTCCCTTGAACGGACAAGTAAACGGACAAACTCGCGGACAAGCCCCAGGATAGGACAGAGATAAGCTTAAAATTAAAACAAATAATATAAATTAACAATAAAAAGAAATAATATAAATGATTAATAAATGACAGGCAAAAGTTCCCCAAAAAAATGGCGTAAGATTTAAGCAGTTATTCTCTTGAACGGACAAGTAAACGGACAAGTCCCAGGATAGTACAGAGGTAAGCTTAAAATTAAAACAAAAAATATATAAACTAACATTACATACTTAACCTTTGTATTCCAAGAAAAGA
The DNA here is from genome assembly GCA_008042635.1 of Drosophila nikananu. Classification (NCBI taxonomy): domain Eukaryota; kingdom Metazoa; phylum Arthropoda; class Insecta; order Diptera; family Drosophilidae; genus Drosophila; species Drosophila nikananu. The sequence continues at coordinate 22,371 of VNJV01007286.1, forward strand.
ATTTAAAGAGTAACTTAAATTTAAAGCAGTTATTCCCTTAAGCGGACAAACTGGCGGACAAGCCACCGGACAGAATACCAGAAAGCCTAAAAAAATAATACCTACAAAATAATAAAAACTAAGTAATACATACTTACCATACACATACTTCCTAGAAAATAATTTTAAAGGCAGGCAAGTAGTTATTCCCTTTCAAATACAAATATAATAATAAGCTTTAGATTTAGAATAAATAAAAGAAACTACAAATAAATACTTGGCACAAATATGAGTTTAAAATATAAGAAATAAAAGAAACTACTAATGAATACTTAGCCTAGCTCTTTGAATATGATTTAAATAATTTCTTTAAACAATATAATAATAAGCTTAAAATTTAGAATAAATAATATAAACTACAACAAAAAATACTTGGCAAAAATAGGAGTTAAAAAAATAAGAAATAAAAGAAGGTTCTAATGAATACTTAGCCCAGCCCTTTGAATATGATTTAATTAATAATTTACAAAACTTAAAAGTGCTGGCCACAATAATTCCAAAGAAAAGAAAACCGCAAAACAAACTTCTAAAAATGATAAAGCCCTATACAAATAGAACAAAATCCACTTCAAAGGGCCATAATAACCGGTAATTATGAGCCACATTAACCATCCACGGACCAGGTTTACCTTTTTGTGAATTCAAATCCGCAAGTGAGAAAGCAAACATTATGATGTTGATTTTTGACTAAATTGTTCATGATGTATTTATTCTTCTCTTTTCTTTTGCTTGGGTTTTTGTATATATATATATATATATGTATATATGTATATATAGAGAGAGATGTGTGTATACATAAACATATGTATGTATTTATGTACGACGCAAACTGCAGTATTTCTTACTTGTTATTTATTTACCTTTCCTCAATGCTAGATTAGTTTTCGTTTTGTGTACGGCTACATATGTGTGTGTGTAACTGTTTCTGTATTTGTATCTGTCTCTGTATGTTGTATCTGTTAATGTATCTGCATCTGTAAATGTATCTGCATCTGTAAATGTATCTGCATCTGCACTATGGACTAAGAGTACATGAATTAAGAGTAATTTATCCTTAAATGCCTATGCGGTCGGGTTTTAGCCTACAAGTTCAACTTACCGTGCTAGGAATTTGACAGAAAAAAAAATGTTTTTAGTTTTATGGTTACATTTAGTTTTTGGTTTACATTTTACTTTTTTTTATTTTGTTTTGCTCTATGTTTACTTGATAGTATTAATTTGTCTGTGGTTGCGGTTCTGTCTGTGGCTGTGGCGTGTTGAAGTGGACTTAATTTAATTACATTGGCTTAATTTCAATATTTGTTTTTATCGTCGCATTAGCTAGTTAGTTATTAACTACCATAGACATACATATATATTTATATATATCTAAATTGGCTTAGGCTATGACACAAGCTGCAGCATTTGCAATTAGTTTCAGTTTGACCTGACCCCTCATTATGCCTTATTTTCTAGTTACTTTTTTTTTGTTTTGCATTTCAATTTTAATTTCATTTACTTTGTATATATATATATCTTTTTTAACGTTTTTCCTCCACAACCCATTAATTTAACGCCTCTTGTCATGCCTTTTGCAGGTTCTCATGGAGTAATGACTATCCTATCTGGTTTAATTTCACTATTTTAATTGAATGCCACAAATTGAATATGGCAAAAATTAACAAAAATGCAACCAACAGCCGGCGACCACGCCCCCACTCGGTGGAGGCGGTCACTCAAATTGAATTTTATTTTTATAATGAAAAGTTCAATTCGAACGATTCGAAGAAGACAAAAAAAAGAGAAATTCAAAACAAGAACACAACAACAAAAAACAGGCAGCAACAAATGCCAAACAACAAATGGCCATTCACGCGCTCAATTACCTAAAATCAAAATGCATTTAAAAAGTATTTAAACCTAATTGCCATGGGCGGAGCCCGAACTGAAGAGCAAAAGGGGGGCAGATGGGTGGGTTGGGTTTTGGTGAAGTGTAAAAAGCTAAGCTCACTCAAGAGCTAAATGCCTGGAAAGTTTCTGGCTTAATCGTTGGTAATTTCTCGATTAAATGCCAGTGTTGTGGATCATCAATCGTTATGGCTATGGTTACAGCTTCGGTTATATCTATGCATGTATTTTGTATTAACAGTATTTGTCTAACCCTTTGATTTTTCATCACATATACACATATACACATGCATATTGTACACTTACACACTTAACACTTGGAGGATGAGCATAAAAGTACACGGTACATATACAGTATAACAGTTCAAAATTGTTTTTATGTCTGAGTTTGTGTGGAGGTTGTTTAGCAAACATTTAAAGAAACGGTTTTGGCTTGGTTTGTGGGAGTTTCATTAGTATTTGGCACCTTATTATAACAGTTTTGGTAATTAGCGCTTGTATAATAGCTAGGTAAATAGGACACTAAATATTTGAGAACTTGAAACACAGCTTTTTACTTTATTTTTTGTAGAATCATGGGAAATTCAAATGAAACTGTCATAATTGGTGTATATAACATAGGCAGTATAACAGTTAATATGACAAAACGGTCATACTTGGCGTATATAACATATACGGTATAACACTTATTTGAAAACTTCAAGAACAGCATTCCAAATAAAGAATTATAAGAAAAACATAGACAATTGTCATACTTGTAATATATAACAGTCTTGATAATAGTTTGGAGTAAGATTCCATCATTTGCGATGTCAAACTAAAAACGTAATCTGCTATTAAACCAAGTGCATATGCCTGTATAACAGTTTGTATAACAATACCATACAAAAACTTGTAAATTAAGCAATTTAACCCTGTTCATATACATACTCCATCTGCAGTTCAAACTAAATTTAAAAAAAACCAACAAACATAACTGTTATACACTGCAGTCTAACGAAACTAATTACAATTTTTCACCCAAACAAAAAATAATCAAGGGAGTGAGCGGAGCGCAAAACGAACTAACTAACAAATCGCTTAAATAAACTTTGTCCTTTGGTATTTATACAATTTGTCATTTCCATTTGCATTTTGTTTGTTTTCCACTTGAACCCTTGAACCCCCCTCCCTTTGTCACGCCCACTCACTATTTATTATTCATAGTTTCGTCTATCTGTGTGTGTTTGTGTTTGTTTGTTTGTATTTATTAATTTCTGGATTCCTGTTCCATGGCATTAACGGCAGCCATTCAATTATTTATGCATTTATCATACGGAATTTTAATTTTAATTCACTCACTCGCCTCGCGTTGTCTTGTTGTTCTTTGTGGTTTTTGTTAGCCATATTTACACACATAATAATAAATATTTGCTTAATGTTTATGTTTATGCTTAAAGAGTAGGAAAAAAAAACAAAAAAAAAAGCGAGACAATTAACTGCAGTAAATGTTAGTTTATTGCCCTGGAAGGTAGGCAATGCTTTTGCTACGTCTTCATTATCCTTTCCCTTATCCTTGTTGTTAGTGTGTGCATTTACTTACAGTGTGTTGAGTGAGTGTGTTTGTGTGTGTCTCTGCTTCTCTGCTCTCGGGAACTTTCTTCAATGTTTTCTTAGGTTTCTTCTTAGGTCTTTTCTTCGACTTTTCCCGGGCGTTTGCAGCTCTCCTCCCTCCCTTTAGACGCGTATCACTTCACCCGGCGCCGGTCCTGTCTTGGGGCAGAGTGCATCATCGATGCTGTCGCGCAGCCGCATGGCCGCATTTAGCTCGGCATCATCATTGGCTGCTCCCGAACCTGATCCTGCTCCCGAACCTGATCCTACTCCTGGTCACATGAACATATCGCAGCCATTGACCGCCGCCGAGGCTGCCGACGCTGGTGACTTGCGCGGTGTGGTGGGCACTCCGTGGGGACAGGCACCACCTGCTGCCTTGGACTCATCCTCGAAGGTCACCATCTTCTCGCTGCGCGGCTTCAATGTCACAATTTGCAGCTGAGCCGGCGGTGGAGGTGCAGACTGCTGTTGCTGCTGCTGTTGCTGTTGCTCTGCCGCAGCCGCTGCTGCTGCCGAGCAAATCAGCGTCTGGGGCGGACCCAGCTGAAGGCCATGGGGCAGACCCATGCCCATGCCCAGGCCCATATTCATGCCCATGCCCAGGCCCATGTTCATGTTAATGGCACCACCACCACCACCGACACCGACACCGCCACCAGCGGCCACGCCGCCACCCATATTGGGGGAATATCGACGCGGCGGCGGCAGGGCCAGATCCCCCACGCCGGAGAGATTGAACTCACTGATGCTGCGCGGCACAAAGTACTCCAGATGATGCTCCGGTATGCCCGTGGAACGGCGAATGGGCGTGTTCCTCTGGAAAGCCGAACCGCCATGGGCATTGGCCGCCTGCAGGTGGCTGCGTCGCGGCAGCGAGCTGTACTGGGTGAGCGTGTGGGCGGGACCAAAGAACATGGTCTGATGCTGGGCGGGCAGACCGCCGCCACCGCCAAGGCCCACGCCCACTCCCACACCAACGCCCACGCCCACGCCAAGGGCGGGATCGGCGCTGGGTCGCTGTCAGGAGGGCTTTGGAGTAACGGAGACGGAAACGAGGGCAAGTTCCTCGGCCTTGGGCATCACATGATCCTGAACGCTAAATCGGCGCAGCCACAGGACAATCTCCGTTTGGATGAGACTGAAGCACATGGCCACCACGGCCATGCCCACCAGTATGTAAGCCGAGGCGGTGTACAAGGCCAACGGTCCATTCGGCGCCAGCTCTCCAAATCCAATGGTGCCCAGCGAGGTGAAGCAGAAGTACAGCGACTCGAGGACACTCCAGTTTTGCAGCTTGTGGAACAGAATGGCGCCGCTGCTCACATAGCAGAGCAGCACGCAAACGCAGATGGAGATGGGAACGCTGGGGGAGCCACGTCCTCCTCCAACTCCTCCTTCGCCCTTACGTCCTCCGGATGACTTCTTGCCCTGATGCTGCTGCTGTTGCTGTCGGTGCTGCTCCTGCTGCTGTTGCTGCTGTTGTGCCTGCTGCTGTTGCTGCTGATAAACGGAGGGCGGCAGGCCATACTGATGCAACTTCTGGTGGCCATAGTGCCCCTGGTTCTGACCCTGGCCCTTGCCCTTGTCCGACTTGCGGCCGCCAACACCGCCGCCGACGCCAATGCCGCTGGAGCTGGTGGTGCTGGCACCAGAGCCCAGGCCGCCGGCTGCACTTGGTCCGCCGCCGGGGCCGCCTTTGATGCGCTGGCGCCGAAACAGGCAGCGCATGCCCGCCGAGAGGGCCTCGCCCATGGCGGACAGGTAGAGCAGGACGATGGGAATGCCGAAGAGGGCGTAGACCAGGGCGGCCACGCGGCCCCACTGGGTGCGGGGTGAGATGCCGCCGTAGCCTGGAAAGAGGCAAGGAGAGAGTGGGTTTAGCAGGAGATATATAATATAGAAACAGGAAAGGAAGCTAAATTCGGCACACCGAAGTTTGTATGCAGCTTACAATTCGATCATTGGCAGCGATATGATATAGTAGTCCGATCTTAATCAAATTGTAACCGAAAATTGTAAAAAATTTTCCAAAAATTAGAATTCGAGTTTTAAATGCAGAAAAGTTCTCCGTTAAAACCCAAGAAGAAAAAACCAAACCAGACTGAAATCGGTTGAGTTTAAGCGAAGTTACGACCAAAAAACCACTGAAAAGTTCGCGATTTTTGAACAATTTTTTTTCAATAAAAATTAAAGTCAAAATTGTAAAAAAAATTCCAAAAATTAGAATTCGAGTTTTAAATGCAGAAAAGTTCGCCGTTAAAACCCAAGAAGAAAAAACCAAACCAGACTTAAATCGGTTGAGTTTAAGCGAAGTTACGACCAAAAAACCACTGAAAAGTTTGCGATTTTTGAACAATTTTTTCAATAAAAATTAAAATCAGAATTGTAAAAAAAATTTCCAAAAATTAGAAATTGAGTTTTAAATGCAGAAAAGTTCTCCATCAAAAACCAAGAAGAAAAACCCAAACCAGACTGTTGAGTTTTAGCCAAGTTATGATCAAAAAACCCTTTTAAATACAAAATATCAACCAAAAATGATTAGAAGGATTTGCTTCTTAACCAAAAAATGCTTAACCAATGAAGGAATAATTGATTTATGGCCAACTTTGCGTGGGCTGAAATGTGTAAGAAAGCACTCCCTACTCTCTCTTGAGCGAAATCTCGTTAGCTGGATCAGTGAACTGAATGTCACTGTGTTGCCCAACTCTTCAAGGACTCCGCCGGGGACTCGAACTCGAACTCGCACTCGGACTCGGTGTCCCTGATCCTTTATCTAATTAGCAGGAGCGGCGAGGCCAGGCCGGGGCTATGCAGATACTGTTTGCCGATTAGCAGCAGCAGGATAAAGTCATTTGGGCAGGGGGTCACAGGACACATGAGAGGGGGAGAGAGAGGGTGTGCATTTGGCACAACAACCTTTTTTCCGACTTTCCGCCATCCCCTTGTTCCCTTTTCGAATTCGCCCCAGACTGGCCCTCAAAGCCAAAGGAAAATAATAGGAAAAAAAAGAAAGTTACTTTTTCTGTCGGCGACACTTTGGCTTTGATGTTTGTTTTTGCTCCAGCACTGGGAGCGGAATCACAGGACCTAGCTTCTAGGCCTGCTCCTTCCTGTTCCTTCCTGTTCCTGCCTGTCCCTTCCTGTTCCTGCCTGCACACACACACGACCTAACCCAACACACACACACACACTCACTCTCGGACTTTCCGTCTCTCTGCAATGAACTTTTAATGTGGAAACTTTTATAATTGAGTAAAATTGTGCGTGTGTATGTATTAAATTTTATTACTGACAAAATACAACAAGAAAAATTTTGGAGTGAAAAACACAGAAAATGCTTTTCGGTTGTAATGTAAACAAGAAAGGAAGCTAACTTCGGCATGCCGAAGTTTAAATACCCTTGCAGTAAGTAAGAAGTAGAAAAAAAATCTACTGACTTTTTCGTTTTCTCGGGTACTGACATAAGATAAATGTTGCGAAAGAAAAATGTTGCGAACGAGAAATGTTGCGAGCGAAAAATGTNACAGACGGACATGGCTAGATCGACTCGGCTGTTGATGCTGATCAAGAATATATATACTTTATAGGGTCGGAAATATCTCCTTCACTGCGTTGCAAACTTCTGACTAAAATTATAATACCCTGCAAGGGTATAAAAATACTTAAAAACCCCAAGCACGTTTAAGTGGCATAAGGAGGGGGTTTGCATGTGTTGTAGGCACTCTTCCGGCGCAGACAACGAGCTTGTTTCACACGCTACGCCAAAAGTTGTTGAAAATTATCATGACTATACTATATAGTACATATAAATGTATATATATATAGCTACCCATCGTTCATAAATGGTAAGCGTCCCGGATCCGCCTCCAACTTCAACGACGACGACGACGGCTGCTAAAAATTGTTAGTGAAAATTATAACATTTACAATATGGTGCTGGCGCTGGCGTGGGCGTCCATAAAATTGTATGTAGTTATAACTAACTAACTAACGACGCACACATGTCGGCAGATATCCTTAAAGGGTTCAAGGAGGGCAGAGATTCTCCCTGGCAATTATGCTGGGCAATTTTCGTAGGAAAGTTTCAACGAACCCCCCAAAAAAAAGAACTGCATAAACATTTAACTTGAGAGGGGAGAGCAAAAGGATTTCCATGTTGGGAGAATAGCAGGTTTTACTACAGGATCCAAAGGAGAGTCAGACTCTATAATGGCTTATATGTAGGGTCAGTTCTTGGCCAGATTTATGCCCCTAATGGCATATTTTCTGTCTGGTAATTCCAGGCACGTGGCTGCTATAGGCTTTCTTAATATTACTTTTAAATATGGTTTATAGAATATTATTTCTATAATACTATTTCTTAAATACTAAAATACCACATTTATTATTCAACAGCTGCCAAGGACTTGTAGTTCTTGTTTGCCACAACGAATAAATAACATTTTGGTTTAGGTTTAGGAGAGTTACTCCCCGTGCTCCTCCTTTTGTTCCGCACACTTCCAAGGCTTCTGGTCCCGCTGAGGCCTGACACCTTCCATCCCTCGGAAACCCTTGGCCAACCCTTGGCTACTTTTCTCCAGCATAAACTCCAAACCCTCTGCGCTCTGATGCCACTCGTTGGTGGCGAAAAACACAAAGCCTGCACGCTCCGCTTGGCGATAGGCCTGCATGGGTCCGCGGGAGCCAAACTCATAGTACAATGGATGGGGACGGAGGGCATCGATGGCTGTGAGGATCGGTGAAAAGATGCGCCACACCTGACACTGCTCGTCGGTGTGCAGAAAGTAGGTTTGATCGCCCCTAAAGACATCCAGCAGGGCATCACCATAGTGCTTCATGCGGGGTAGTTCCCTGAGTGCTTCATCCGGGCAAAGGCTAACCTCCGCCTCGCCAAGACACAAATCCCGACCGTGTGACCTCTTCAGGCGCAATCGCATAAAGAACTCTTCGGTGGGTTCAGTGCGCAGCACCAACTCATTGCGTATTTCACCGCCTCGAGTGTTAAAGGGTTTACAGTCCACCGGTTTGTACTGGATGCGTACCTCGGTCTTGGTGTCATTCAGGGCCATTCCCGTGCGCAGGATAAAGGGCACACCCTGCCAGCGGGGATTGTCAATGTAAAGGGTGACCTGGGCAAAGGTGGCCTGCGTGGAGTCATCGGCTATGTAGCTATGCTCCTTGTAGCCACACCTGGCGGGGTCCTCGTTGCACTCACCGCTGCGATATTGACCAATGACCACATGTCGCATATTCGGCACCAAAACCTGCCGCAGCGTCTTCAGTCGCTCCTCACGCAGTTCCTCGGTGGTGCCGTCAAAGGGCTGATCCATGGCAATCAGGGCCACCATATGCATCATGTGGCTGCTCATCACATCCCGAATGATGCCGAATTCCTCAAAGTAATTCGCCCGCCAGGCCGGCACAGGCAAGTGGCTCTTCACCGAGATCATCACGGCGGCCACATGCTGATTGTTCATGGTGCTGCCCCAGAAATTATTCGCATAGCTCAGGTTATGGAAATTCTGGAATATCTGACGGCTTAGCTGGTGGTCAATGTAATAGATTTGCGTTTCGCGGAAGCTGCTGCGAAGTGCCTGCCGGAAGCATCTATAAGTTGTGTCATCGCTGGCAAATGGCTTCTCCACAATGATCCTCGTCCAGCCATTTGGGGAGCTGCACTGGCGGCTAGCATGCAGGGTCACCTGGTCAAAGGATCTCGGTGGCAGGGCCAAGTAAAAGATACGATTTGTTTTCGGGGAGACCAAGTGAGTGTGTTTCCGTTCCTGTTTCCGCATGGCCACTGCCAGGGCAGCATAGTGCTCCGGCTTATGGTACTTGCCCTGCACGCAGTACACCTTGGACCAGAAGCTCTCGTACTTCTCGAGGTCCTTGCTGCTGTCCAGGCTCACGTGGGGCAGCACTCGCCGGCGGTAGGTCTTGACCCGCACCGGTGTGCGGCAGTAGGTGAATATCCGAAATCGCTTGGGCAGCTGATTGTCCCGGTAGAGCGTCCACAGCACCGGAAAGAGTTTGCGCCGAGCCAGTTTTCCCGAGGCCCCAAAGATAACCAGCGTGTGGGCCACATCCCTATCTTTTGCGGCCTCCTCGATGGAGGTGCTCTCCATCCTTAGGCCAAATTGAATTTTAATTTAATTTTGAAACCGAAAAAAAAAAACGAAATTTGGAGACAATTTTGGTGTGCTCAGTGAGAGTTATGGCCAGGATGTGTGGATAGGAAAAAGGGTTTGCTTAAATTGTGGTGGGGAAAATATTTATAAATATTTTGTACAAGAAATTATGTTGCTACCTAATAACTATTACAGATAGTAATGAGTTTATAATAAAATTATTGCCTAGTGCGTTAGTTTTCTAAAGATTCTTAGCGCCTGATATCAGTTTTTCTTCTCTAAATTTTCGGCTGTCGATGCCGATCCAGAATATATATGATTTATAGGGTCGCAAATAACTCCTTCACTGCTTTGCACACTTCTGACTGAATTATAATGCCCTGCTAGGATATTAAAAATAAAATATATATACATATATAGTAAAAAATTAATTATAAAAAAAATATATAATAAAAAAAATATTTTATTAAAAGTATATATTAAATTATAGTATAAAAACAAATTTAATAAAAAATACATAATATTTTATATATAAAAATAATAAATAACAAAATATGTAATAAGAAATATATAATAAAAAAGGTATAATACAAAAATATATGATATAAAATATTTAATAAAAAAATATATTTTAAAAAACGATGTAATAAAAAAAAAATTTAATAAAATTGTATTTAAAATTCGTTGAAATAATATACATTAGTAACGTCACAATTCAGGTTAGTATAATTCAGAAAAAAGTAACTCAAAAACAGATACAGCCACACACTGTTTCAGTTAATGTGCTTGAAGTCTACATGGTCACACTTTCGTATATAACAGCTTCAAAATGTATTTTTCTATTGCTCTTTTAATATATATAATTTTAAAAAATATAATTTGATTTATTTTTAAACCGTGATATATCTTCTGGAACGGATTTAAATTATAAAAGCTTAAACCCAAAGAGCCTTTAAATCTGCGTAAATTTGAGTATGACCAGCCTTAAATTGGTTTACTTTAGGTGGCTTGGTTAGGGCCAAGGCCGGGCATTTGATTTCATTAGTGAGCGCTGAGAGCCACCGATGTGAGCTTCGCTAGAAACCAGAGCCCCAGCCCCAAGGCTGCTCCTCCTGCTCCTCCTCCACCTTCGCTCGGGCTCCAGCTTTTGTCCTGCCCCCGAGGCGACGGTTAAATCCAAGCCAAAAGCCAGCGAGAAATATTTTACTACGGCAATTTTCGGGCATAAAGTAATTACAAAATACTCTCCATCACACACACACACACACACACTCTCTTCCTCTCACCCACACATACACTGAGCGAGTTGCAGGGGCTTGTTGCAGGAGGCTTGGCTGGAGCCTGGCCCTGGAGTCGACAAGAGCCTCTAATAGCGAAGAAATTAATTTTCACAAAAAGCTATTAAGAGAGTCACAAAAATTTCCAAATATATAAAACCAAACAATGCGCATTGGGGTGGTGTATAGGAGTGGGGGAACAGGCGGTGGCGGTGGCTGTGTCCTTTTTGAGGGCGCCTGGGAGTTGGTTGTGGTCGACGCGGGGTCGAAGGTTAGCTGGCCTCGAGGTCAAGCAGCCATGGCTGAGTGGGGCAATGGGTGTTTCATCTCTGCCCCGCCTCCCTCTTTTTTTTTCCACCCTCTTGCCCCATTTTAATTACAGATTATACACAAAGAAATAAATATCCCATTAAATTGGGCAAATTTATCACAGCCACAGTATCCCTCAAGTTAGGTCTTAATTGAATAAAAGTTAAGGTTAAGAGAATAATTATAGGAAGTTAAATAATTTAGGTTTCTTTGATATTCAAATAAAAATAGAAAATAAATAACTCAAAGAGAACTACAGCCACACTGAGCTAGTTTTGAAGCTGACAGGGTCACACTTTCCTATATTATTTAATACTCAAAGAAAACGGCTAGAAACCCAGAGAGAATTTATTTAAATGTTCAATAGTGTATAAAACAAGTTAATGTATTGTATTAATTATTATTATTATTATTACTTAATACTATATTTATTATATATATTTTTTTCTTTGTGTACTTTTTGATTTTTTGTATGTGTGCGTCAGCAAGTTTTGAGTAATGAAATTGCGACAGAAAAACACGCGCGCGCCCTCCTCATCATCATAAATAGACAAATGTTCAATAAACAAAGCAAATTGCGGATTATTTTTGGGGTATGTGTGAGTGTGTGTGTGTGTGTTTGTGGATAGGGGAGGGGGCGTTAAGAAAATATAGCGAATAATAATAATGATATGCAGGCGGCAGAGTCGGGGCGAAATGAAACAAAAACATGTCATTAAACGCCCCGAAAAACATCATCATCAATGGGGAGAGTGCAGAGTGGAGAGTGGACAGAGTGCAGAGTGGAAAGCCGAGGGCAAGGGACATGCCAGGACGAAACAGAACAGAACAGAACAGGACAGGACAGGACAGGACAGGCAGACGGGCGGACAAACATGACAGCAAACATTTTTATGACATGGCAACTGGCGCTTGAAGAATTAATTAAAAATTAAATGGCCTATTAAAATTGTTATCGAGACGCGGCGACGCCGACAGCGATGGTCCCGCTGCCCATTTAACTGTTAAACAAATGCGAAAAGCGAGAAGCGAAGAGCGGAATGCGAAATGCGAAATGGAAACAAAAGCCAGCCGCAGACGACAAAATGTCCTGCAGTCCTATCAGATCCCTGCCCGTATATTTCATAGATATATACTTACATATGTATATATGTACATATATAAACGACTTTGTGTGCGTGGGCCATAAAACGTTGCATGGCTGACATCGCCGAGTGACGCCAAACGATGCTTGAACATGTCAAAACATGCATAAAAATGCGAAAAATTGGCCGAGTCCAGTGAAGTGAGAAGGGGGTTGTGTTAAAACGGAAGCCATTCGCAATTTGTGACAATGCAAAGACCCCCGACTGCATAGATCCTATACAAATTATACTTTTACATAATTTTACTTCACCGAATTTTTTGTATAATAATTTCAATTTACAAACAATTTGTGCTGCGTTCTATCCACATTTTAAAAACCCTTTTGCTCACTATAAATCTATCTATGTAGCTGTGTAAACAGTGACCTGTCTGTACCACACATTGCTCACTTAATATTTATTACATTTACAATTTAAATATAATTGAAAGCGTTGCACATTTTTAGCTTTGAACCCAAAGGAGGGAGAAAGCTGATAGGACTTGACAGCTGCTTGCAAATAAATTCCAATTAAAATATATTGTAATCAAAGAAAAAAAAGGAGGGGGAAAAGTTAGGCTTAGTTTTCATAAAGAATTGCATTTTTTATCATTTATTTAAGTTTTCCTGCATAATTGTTCAAAGTTAAAGTATTAAACAACTAAAGCTTTCAGTTAAGAAACTCTTGTTTGCATTAAGGACTTAAGCTAGAGTCCTTCAGACTCTTCACAATATTAAATTCCAATTATTCGCACAAAATAACAATGAAAACAAATCAAAATCCCACTGACTGTGTTTGCCAGTGTACAACAATTTGTGGAGCTCTTGACACAGCTTCCTCATCTTGCACATATGACACAGCTCTTGCTGTGTGCCGAACACTCGACGAAAATATGCAGAAAATAACACAGACATACACACAAAGAATAAAGGAAGTAGAAAAAAAAAATGAAAAAATAAAGAAAATGCGAACTCAAGCCAATAGAGGGGACCACTCCGCAGCTGCTTCCTGCGAGGGTCCTGGCCCGGGTACATACACTTGTATTTTCCAGCCAACGCAGCAACATTTTCCATCATATATATACTTTTTTTTTGTGTCCCAGCCATAGGCTAGGGGGAGGTGGGGGCTCCGGGAATGGGGCAAGGTCAAGGAGCGAAGAGTGGCCACTCGAACGGCGGCGGCGACGACGACGACGACGATGGCGGTGCCCCGCCATGGCCACTCAGCAAAGCATATTCAAAAATGCTAAGACACGGAGCCTATGAAGGTACCAAGCACACTAAGCGAAAATGCTTCAAAGTATTTAATATTAATATAAATATAATTAAATAATATTTAAATAGTGCACGATTAACTGAAAGATTTTTAAAGGTAAAATTAAAAGTATTTTATGTATAAAATAAAAATAATTGCAATTAGAAATTAAGAACTTGGCTTTCACTTGATTTATTTCGATTTAAATTGTATTTCCCACGTTTCTCTTCCTTTGTCTTCTAGCTAAATTCGAGGAGGTTATTTATTTAATGTGAAACTCATTTCATTTCGTTTTTTACGCATTCAATATTTTTTAGAGAAAGTGCAATACCACCAGTACAGTTGGCTACTCTTACGCCAAACTTTCTACCTTGTGTATTGTATTGTATTGTATTAGTTATAAAAATGTTTTCCGAAATTTCCCAACCCACGAAAACCCCAATCCAACTCCTACCCAACATAACAGCAAATTCAAAACAAAAACCTCTTCCTTCTACACAAATCCACAGCTAAGGTGCTTAATTAATAAGTTAGCTTTAAGTTTAGAATCTATTTAATAGCTTAATATAAATAAATCCTTTTCTTTTGCGCTTACCGGTCGGTGCAATCAGCTTTTTATATAGGATATAGGATAAAAGTCTTGGCTTTTGTGTGTTTATTTATATTGAGCTAACAATAGATTCTAAACTTAAAGCTAATTTATTAATTAAGCACATTAGCTTTGTTTTTTTTTTTTTGTAGGAAGGAGGGGATTTTGTTTTAGTTTGCTGTTGGGTTGGCTAGAAAATGGATTGGGTTTTCGTGGGAAAAGAATATGCCTCGGAGTAAAGAAATTTCGAAAAAAAAAAGTATTAAAAACTAATATACAATGCATAAGTTAGTAAGTTAGTTAGTAAGAGTAGCCAACTGTTCTGGATAGAGAGGTTATTCCATTGCATTCACTTTTTCTTTCGATGCTTATCTTTCTCCCAGTGCGAGGGTCATAAATTTGAACATTACATGAAAAGTTAACACGAATTACCATTGTAAGTCTACGTAGGTGTGTGTTTCCGTATCCGGCATTAAAGGAGCAAATCCCCCAAAGAGTCACAGAGGTAAAGAGCCTTTTGATGGAGATGTGAGATGCGTGATCTGCAGGTTTTAAGGTTCTTCCCTTCCCCTTCGATAACCCTTGGGCAAGGGTATATACCACTTGTGTGTATACCCTTTAAAGTGTTTTATGTACGAGTATGAGTATGAGTAGTAACTACGCTTAATGGAGAAACCAGACACTGCAAGCAAGCCTGTAAGTATGCAATTATTTTTGCTGACTGAGGACTCGGTGTTCTATGGTCGAGTTTTTTTTAATTTTATCTTTTTTTTGCAGCTTTTTCTCAATTCTTTGTGCACTTTCTCATTTCACTCGGTCTCCTTTAATCTCTGGCTCCACTCATTTCTCTCCCTCTCTATATATCTCGCTCTCGCTGGCTAGATTGATTGCCTGCAGTAAGCGTTTGCATCGGATGAAAAACTATCCAACGCGGCTTACAAAAAATATAGTGGGTGGGGTGTGGAGTGGGGAGGTTCTTAGGGGTTAGTAGGGGGTTACTAGGGGGCGGTAGTTTGACACATATCAGGCTCATCATTGCCGTGGCACACACACAGAAAAAAAGACTTTAAAAAATGTATGCAGCATGTCAAGGGCTGGAAATTCGGAGCAAAGGAGGGGAGGGGGCTGAGTAGCAAATAGAGAAGCATTGGGTTGAGTGGGGTTTTTTGAGTAGAGGGTGTGTAAGGGGTGAGTGTCACTGCTTTATGCCCTGTGCGTGTGTGCCGCATAATATGGCCAAGGCATTTGGCACTTATTCTTTCGGGGCCCACTCATTCATTCGTTCGTTCATTCATTCATTGGCTCATTCATTTATTCGATGTGCTCTTTATCTCTCTCTCTCTATATTTACTTCTTACTTTTGCTGCCTCCTCCTTAGCAATTTTCCCTAGAATTTTCCTTGAATTTCCCCTGCCTGCGGAATGTTGACTTGTCTGCAGGATTGCCTCACCAATACTTGTTGTTTTTTTGACATTATTTGTTTTATATTTGACACTGACACACCCAGGCACACCATCCACACCCCTCACACACACACCCCACATTCACACACCCCACATAGCCATAAAAATGAGACTGTGAATTGCAATAAAATAAAATAAACTGCCGCGTAATATATATTGTTTTCTCTCGTTTATTTTATTTATTTTTTTTCTGTCTTTTTGGGGGAAACCGAAACAGTGTTGCCTGTTTCTAGGAGGAACTAGCTTTAAAAATTGAATATATTGTATATTCTGTATAATTAAATTATATGGTTTGTAGCACAGGTATGTTATATGTTTTTGTTTATATGCTATTTTCCTTTTTAACTAATTTAAAAAAGTCTTTAATATATATTAATTATATAATATAATATTTAATATATATATAAATTAAATAATATAATATATAATATATATTTATATATAATAAATATTCAAATATATTTTATTGAAACTGGCAACTAAAATATTTTTTAAAATATTTTAAAGGATTTTTTGACTAATTCATGTCTTTAGTTTCTTGCATAAAAGAAATGTTTTTACTTGAAGTAAATTTCTAAGTTAATATTCTAGGTTTATAAGTCAAAACAAATATTTAAAATTAAATTTAAATATTAAATTCCTAAATAATCTCATTATTAAATTAATTGCCAAAAGAATATCCATTTAAAAACATAAAGTTCTTGACGAACTTGAGTTATTTGTGGTCCAACACTGTGAGCCCAACTCCGGCTCATAGATTTCTTTTTTGGCGGCACGTGTGGCAAATGATTATAGTGTCCATGGACGACACACACACACATTATGCCGCAGCATACAAATTATGTAATAATAATAATAATAATAATACAACGGCGAACGTGTCATCTATCATGGCCAACAAGAGGGCGCTTAATAAAGTTAACAGCGCTGGGCGTGGCACACCGCTGGCCAGGCAAATAGTTCCAAAGTTCGAACAAAAATGAAGGCAAATAAAGTGCTTTCCGTGCACTGCAATTTGTAATTCAAAATGGCAACCGGAAGTGGCAGACAAAAGCCATTACACGGCCAAAGTACAATATATAGTATGTATGTATATGGGAGTATTTATGTTGGTCACAAGGTCAAAAGGGAAGAAGGTCAACAGGGACAGGAACAGAGAGTCCTCTTTGTGAGATTTATCGAGTGCCAGGCTCCAGCTTCTGCCAGTTTGATGATGGAACAAGGACTCTGATTCGTTTTCACATTACATAGCTAATAAATATATATGGGTAAAAACCAGGAGAAGCTCACCCAACCTCTTCCTGCTCCTGCTCCTGCTCCTCCCACTCCTGAACTCAATTAAGTCCAGCAAAAAGTTACTATTGTCCTTTTCCCCTCCACATTCCAAACCGTCAACCACGACTACGACTACGACAAATCCAATTAACAATAAAGCGCCGCCCCTAATGACATGCCACGCCCTCTAAAGCTGTTGAAAAGTGGGTTTTTAACGGAAGTTCGACGGTGGTTTTTCAACTAAATTGAATCGCAGCTGTCGGAAATGACTTCCCGGTGGTGAAAAAAGGGACAACAACCGCGAAACGGGGCAAGAGGAGAGCATAAATCAGTGCGACAATGGATGCCCTTTATGCCTTTTATGCCTCTATATTTATGAGGGGCAAGTGTTAATTTTATTACCATCCAGCCAACGGGGGGGGCGTATGTGTAATATTAATTATATACCAATAATAGATAGCCGATTTCAGTGATAAAATAGCGGATAAATCAGGGTAATTGCACTTCAGGCAAAATCCTTAGAAATGCAAAATAAACGCGACAGGTGACAATGTGCCACGGGAATGTGGCCATTAGGCAGCCAAAGTGGGCAATGAAATTAGTTTTATGACGTGATGAGGGAGAGGTTTTAATTGGGGTGAGAAAGAAGAGAGAAGAGAGAAGAGTGGAGAGGGGAGAGAGGAGAGTTCTATGTCTTCATTTTATTGAATAATGAGCCAAGTGTCATCCTGGCCCAGGACTCCCATCTACCGGCTCTCGGGCTTAACTCAGCCTCAGATAATCGATGGGAATTTTGCATAATGGCCTCCTGTCTCTGCCAACATAATCTCATGACGATCGTTGGAGCTCCTCCATTCTTTGTCCCTCGACATCCCTGTAAATCCTCAAGTAACAACAGAGAAATAGATGAACTTTTTTGGCCCAACTCCAAGGTGACTTGGTGCGCTTGGCTTGGCTGGGATTTTACAGATTTCCGCCCGTCCCCTTTGCTTTCGTTATTTATAGAATACACATTAGCTGAAAAACAATCGAAACTTCCCACTTAGCAAATTTGGGGACAAATTGTTTCATAATTGATTGATGTCCCCGCCAGGACGACAGGCAGATAGACAGACAGGCAGGCAGGCCAAGTTGTCTCAAGAGCTGACAGATATTTTAAGTACTTTCTCGTATAAGTAATTGCATTCACATCAAATCATACTCAACCACTTTGTAGTTTCTTTTCTTTTATCGTTAAAAATAAATATTAACTTGGGCAAATTTACGTATTTGAGGAGTGAGTTTGGGGGATTGAAAAAATATACATATCCATAAATTGAGGGAAGATGCTATATAATCAGAGAGTAGGGAAAGCTGCTCGGGTTTAAAAATATATAGATTTAAAGGAAATAAAATCAATTTATAATTAAAAAATTGGCAAAAAAAAAATATAAATCGAGTTTTAAATGCAGAAAAGTTCTCCATTAAAAACCAAGAAGAAAAAACGAAACCAGACTGAAATCGGTTGAGTTAAAGCAAAGTTACGATCAAAAAACCACTGAAGGAGTTCGCGATTTTTGAGCCAAAAAAAAGTAAAGGGGTCACATCATAAAAATTCTAAAAAATTTACCAAAAAATTAGAAATTGAGTTTTAAATGCAGAAATGTTCTCCATTAAAAACCAAGAAGAAAAAACGAAACCAGACTGAAATCGGTTGAGCTAAAGCAAAGTTACGATCAAAAAACCACTGAAGGAGTTCGCGATTTTTGAGACAAAAAAAAGTAAAGGGGTCACATCATAAAAATTCTAAAAAATGTACCAAAAAATTAGAAATTGAGTTTTAAATGCAGAAATGTTCTCCTGTAAAAAATAAGAAGAAAAAACCAAACCAGACTGAAATCGGTTGAGTTTAAGCAAAGTTACGATCAAAAAACCACTGAAGGAGTTCGCGATTTTTGAGCCAAAAAAAAGTAAACTTAAAAATTAAATAAAATTAAAATTAAAAACAAATAAGAAATTAAGTTTTAAATGAAGAAATGTTCTCCTGTAAAAAATAAGAAGAAAAAACCAAACCAGTTCGCGATTTTTAAGCCAAAAAAAATTAAACTTAAAAATTAAATAAAATTAAAATTAAAAACAAATAAGAAATTGAGTTTTAAATGCAGAAATGTTCTCCTGTAAAAAATAAGAAGAAAAAACCAAACCAGACTGAAATCGGTTGAGTTTAAGCAAAGTTACGATCAAAAAACCACTGAAGGAGTTCGCGATTTTTAAGCCA
>VNJV01007287.1:0-21419 GCA_008042635.1 Drosophila nikananu
GTGCACAGCCTCAAGAGCACCGTCCACCAGGTGAAGGGCCAGGTGAGCGGCGAGACCATCCTGGCCATGCCCGTGGGCGTCGAGAAGATCGTGAAGGCGGCCAAGGAGCTGGTCGAGACGGAGCAGTGCCAGTTCGACCTGTACCTGAAGAGCGCCATCGAGGGCGTGGTCATCAAGTGGGCCACCCAGATCCACGAGGTCATCAAGGAGAGCCCCTCGAACGCCTTCGCCAACGGCCAGAATCCCACTCCGCACACGGGTGAGACGTCGCCACGGTGCCATGTGTGCCGGTTTTATTTTTGGCTTCGCCATTTATTATTTATTGATAAAATTCAAGTCCCCCCATATCCTAGCAACCCCGCAATTTGCATGTTCATACCCATCCCGTCGACGGTTGTGTCTTTCGAAAGTTTTGCCTTTCTTTATTACCTGCTCACGAATGACATTCCGCGTGCAGGCATTACTTGTTTCGTTATTACCCCCAAACCAAAGCAATTACCTGGCCTTTGTTATGCGTTCGCACATTTGACATTCAATTATGGGTTCACGCAAACGTATGGGAAAACAAAAACTAAAGGTCTGATTAGCCTTAAAACGCTTTGATTTTGATGGTTGTATCCTTTACCGAAAGAGAATAAATAGGGTTAAGGGATAGGGACTAAAACGATTGAAAAGAAAATTGAAATGACTTTTTAGGAGCCAAGTCTTTGCGTTTCATGCTATATTTCTGATGTGGCCCAAGTTACCTGCTCTTCAGGTTGTAGCCCAAGAATGTTTAGTAAATTTATTTAATATGTAACAGAAAAAATGGCATCTTTGACCTGTTACACTTTGTGACAGTCCTCAGATTTAGTCATGTCCTCCTGTCTGTACATTTCCAATAAACCCGTAGCCCTAAGAACCCTACAATAACTACAAGTTAGAACCGCAGAACATTGGCCTGCAGTACCTGTCATCAACGTTCCATCAACACAAATGGGGGTGTGTCGATGAAACGATGAATTTTTGTATGGCATGTCCGCTCTTGTCATCAACACAAATTCATCAACGTTTCATCAATAACTTGTAATCAATCTGTCATCAACCTTTTTGGGTGAAGAGAGAAAAATGAGAGCGCGAGAGAGTCGGGTTTGACACGAAGTCGAAAGAGAGCGTCGGCTCGGTCGAAGTCGCCATCGGCTGTTGATGAATCGTTGATTACAGAGGCCCATTGATGACAAGCGGTACTGCAGGGTGATTACAACATTTAAATTACAGCTCACAGATTTGAGTCTCTTTCACTTACACTCATCTTTCTCCCAGACCCATCTTATTAATCAAATTCCAGGAGATTACCCGGATATACCCTATTTCCCTTTATTAATTATATTATTTCATCAATTTAACAACCAACAGAGTTCACCTTTTGGAACAATCGTCTTAAAAATCTATCCTTTATCTACGACCAATTGCGAAACGAGCGCATTCGGGCCATGGCCCTCATCCTGGAGTACTCGATGAGTGCCTACCACCCTTGCTTTCAGACCCTCTTCAAGAACGTCGTTACGGGTGAGTTTCCTGTGCCGCGAAATAGCACTTTTGCATGCCAATTTCCAATAACCATTTCCGTAGCTCTGGCGGAGGCAAAGGACATAACACTCTACCTGAACCCCCTGAAGCGCCCCCTCCAGCACCTGGAGGAGATTGATTTCGCCGAATGCAAGCCCCTGCTCATACCATTCATGAATACTGTGGGCATTTTGTGGGGGAACTCGCGATACTACTGTCAGTCGGCGAAGATAACAGTGCTGCTGCAGGAAATATGCAATTTGATAATACACCAGGTGAGGAATGCACGTGGAGAGAGTGAATCTAGCCAACTGCGATCACTTTCAGGCCAAGCGGTACCTGGATCCCTCATCCATATTCCACAGCGACATTGACGAGGCCATGCAGCGCCTCACCCTGTCCATCCAGATACTGAAGTTCTTTCGGGAGCTATTCGACTACTACAAGGAACGACTTGCCACTTTCTTCACCGAACCCGAGGAGCGGCCGCCGATTTTATGGACTTTTCATCCAAATTCAGTTTTCAAGCGCTTTAATGCCTTCCTCGAGCGACTCACAACCATCCAGTGGTAAGAAATGATTTTCTTGATTGTTGACACATATGCATCTCTAATTGGTTGCTTCCAGGTTCTTCTTTACTGTGATTGAATTCCTGAAATTAGAGAAAGTCGAAATCGGTGGGCTGCGGGGTCGCCAGCTCAGCACTCGCATCACGGACGTCTACGTGGAGTTTAACCAGTACTTCACGGCCTTCGCCTCGAAGAGCTACGATGTCCTGGACCCGGATGATCATGAGTTCGACGAAGATTTCAAGGGCTTCCAGACTCGTATCCTCGAGCTAGACATGAAACTGGCGGCCATTCTGTGTCAGGCCTTTGACGATTGCCACAATTTGGAGAGTATTTTCAAGGTAAACATCGAAGATCTCCCAACACCAAACTCAAAGCTACTCATTTAAATTTATTTCTTACAGCTCATAAGCATTGTGGGTAGCGTCCTCGATCGGCCCAAGATCAAAGAGGAGTTTACCCAGCGATATGCCGAAATCGTGCGCATGCTGGATGACGAGATGACCGTCTGCGAGACCATCTACGACAAGCAAATGGAGCTCAAGAAGGTGGGTGACAATCTGTATCCCAACTACAACTGTCCCCCGGTTGCGGCCTTCATTCGCTGGTGCCACCAGCTGGAGACGCGGATCACAGCTCCAGTCAAGCACTTCAAGGCACTACAGCATGAGTAAGTTGTCGCTAAAACTTAGTTATAAATTTAGTTCTATATAGGAAATACTTTGCAGAATTACCAAGACGGAGAAATCTCTGGAGATCGTTGAGCGCTACGAGTGCCTGATGGTCAAGCTGGGAGCCTGCAAGACTCAGTTCTTTGACGATTGGGCCGAGCAGCTGGCCGGCCAGATCGAGGAGAACCTGAAGAAGTCGCTCATAGCCCGCGATAATCGCAGCAATTCGCTAATCTTAAACTTCAGCGCGGCCCTGTTCTCCATTCTGCGGGAGGTGCACTACATGCAGCAAATGAAGATCGACGGCATTCCCCAAATAGCCATCGAATTCGCCGAGAAGAGCGACGTATTTCGCTCCTACACCTTGAATCTGGAAAAGACCATTGACTGGTACAACAGCATCCAGGAGGGCAGCTCACCCGTTGAGCTCCGACTGATCGAGCCCGAGATAAAGATGATTGATGACCTGGTGGAGATCGGCGTCAATCGGCTCGTTTGGAATTCTGAAGATATCCTGACCTATCTGGACAAACTGCGCAAGCCCGTGGCGGCCCTCCAAAACCGGATGGATCACACCCAGGGCAATCTCCGGCAGATACGCAAGATCATGGGCGTGTGGGCCAAGCACCCGCTATTCGAGCGGCGCGATTGCAAGAAGGATACGGTGCTATCAATAGACGAGCGGCCCGATCGGACGGCCAAGCGGTACGCCGAAATCCAGGCAGCTTCCATTGAGATCCACAAGCTGCTGCAGGATAACATGCTGCAGTTCGACATGGAGCGCAAGCAGGACGACGCAGTGTGGCTGAGTTATGTGGACTTTGTGGACAACATCGTGTACGAGAACATACTGCGGACTGTGGGCGTGAGCGTGGGCTATCTGGCGGAGAACATGGATCCGGAGAACAACTATGCGCCGCTCTTCGAATCGCGGCTGGAGCTCGTGGAGCCCAATCTGGTGTTCGTTCCCTCGCTGGATCCCGAGGATCCGATGGGCTTCAACAACATGCTGATCGAGCTGATGCGGGACATCATGAAGATGGGCTCGCTGATCAAGCGCCTGAAGCCCAAGGAGAAGCGAAACTACGTGGAGATGATAAAGGAGAACCAGGACATCATCGACATGCGTCGCGAGATTCTGAATGGCGTGGATCTGGTCATGGAGGAGGCATCGCGGTTCTGCCGCCAGTTCGAGCGGTACTCGTACCTCTGGCTGGACGACCGCGAGGAGTGCATGGAGTACTTCCTGGAGTACGGTCGCATGCTGGATCCCGATGAGATTGAGCTAATACTGATCAACGATCCCAATCAGCCGCCACCGGTGCCCTGTCAGCCCACGATCGAGGCCTTCAGGGAGCAGATCGACAACTACGAGTCGCTGTTCAACGAGATCGAGGACATTGGCCCCTTCCAGGTGTTCAGCTCCTGGTTCCAGGTGGATGTCAGGCCCTTCCGCCAAGCCCTGCTCAATACAGTTTGCAAGTGGGGGAATATGTTCAAGGAACATCTGGTCACCACCGTGACCTCCAGTCTGATGAACCTCAGCCACTTTATTCGCAAGGCGGACGAGGGCCTCCTGCAGACGGTCAAGGAGAAGGACTACGAGGGTCTGGTCAGCATCATGGCCTACCTTATGCAGGTGAAGGAGCGCGCCGCCAAGACCGACGAGATGTTCGAGCCCATGCAGGAGACCATCCAGTTGCTCAAATACTACGACATGGACATTCCCGAGGAGGTGAACGTGCTGCTGCAGGAGCTGCCGGAGCAGTGGGCCAACACCAAGAAGATCGCTACCACTGTGAAGCAACAGGTGTCGCCGCTACAGGCCACAGAGGTGGTCAGCATCCGGAACAAGATCGCCCTCTTCGAGTCGCACATCCAGCTGTTCCGGGAGGTCTTCAAGACGTACGACTTCTTCCGCTTCGACTGCTTTAAGCCCTACCTGCTGATGGACCGCATCAACGACGACATGTTCCTGTGCGAGAGCGAGATGCGGGACATCCAGGAGTCGGGCAGCCTGTTCGAGGTCAACATCCCGGAGTTCAAGGTGCTCAAGCAGTGTCGCAAGGAGCTGCGCATGCTCAAGGTACCCCACTTTTTCGATACTCACCAACTCACCCTCTCGATTCTCCTCCTCTTTATCTACCTTTGTCTGTGCATGTTTTAATCTACAACTCGTACTAAATTTATGCATGCCACATGTGGAACTTTGAGCCTTTTCTTTTTCCCTCGCAAGCGACTTACTAACCCTAATCCTAACCGAAAATCTAACTAATCTAACTAATCCCCCGATCGTTCCAATAACTCTTTGAACTCACTTAGCAACTCTGGGACTACGTCAACATCGTGGCCACCAGCATCGACGATTGGAAGACGACGCCGTGGCGCAAGGTCGATGTGGAGAACATGGACATCGAGTGCAAGAAATTCGCAAAGGACATCCGCTTGCTGGACAAGGAGATGCGCCCGTGGGACACCTTCATCAATCTGGAGTCGACGGTCAAGAACATGCTGACCTCGCTCCGAGCCGTCGGGGAGCTGCAGAATCCGGCCATCCGGGAGCGTCACTGGAACCAGCTGATGAACTCGACCAAGGTCTATTTTGTGCTTCCCTTCCGAATTTCTATCTTTCTCTTAGCCATAAGCCAATCCCAGCTATTTGGCCAGATGTAAATAACCCATGTAAATCTCTCTCCTCGCCCCCTCAGCACCCGAGCGCTCCCAATTGGAGGCTCCCCTGTATAGCAATACCGTTTTAATCGTTTTCCTTTCCCAAACTCGTTTCGTTTCCGCTTGATTTCCGGTTTCCG
This sequence comes from Drosophila nikananu, assembly GCA_008042635.1. NCBI lineage: Eukaryota > Metazoa > Arthropoda > Insecta > Diptera > Drosophilidae > Drosophila > Drosophila nikananu. Next base: position 5,599 of record VNJV01007287.1, read on the forward strand.
GGATATTGTGCCCGGCCCAAACTGTACAGTTCTTGTAAATACCATTTCATTGCAGAGTCTGGCCGCGCTGCCCAAGGAAGTGACAGTAAGTGGCTTGGCCCAGTCCAGCGCATATCGCAGCAGTAGAACTCTAGCTTTAGATAGTCGTAGTCTCACCGTAGCCGATCCTTGCACCCTTCCAATGCCCTGCCATGTGATTACTCAAGTGACCCTTTCCCCATAGGTTAAGTTCATCATGGACCACGAAACGACACTCGCCGAACTATTGGGCCTCAATCTGCACGAGTGCGAGGAGGAGGTGAAGAATATCGTGGACAAGGCCGTCAAGGAGATGTCCATGGAGAAGATCCTGCGGGATTTGAACACAACATGGTCGGCCATGGAGTTCGACCACGAGCTGCACCCGCGCACTGGCTGTAACCTCCTGAAGGCATCGGAAGAACTCATAGAGACGCTTGAAGATAATCAGGTTTGCCTACAGAATCTTATAACATCCAAGTACATCGCCCATTTCCTCGAAGAAGTGTCCACTTGGCAGAACAAGCTAATGATCGCCGATCAAGTGATAACCGTATGGTTTGAGGTGCAACGCACTTGGACCCATCTTGAGAGTATCTTCATGAGTTCGGAAGACATACGCAAACAGCTCCCCGTCGATTCGGATCGATTCGATAACATCGACGCCGAGTTCCGCGTCCTCATGGACGAGATGTCCGTATCGTCGAATGTGGTGGCGTCCACCAATCGTTCCGGCCTGATCGAACGCCTGGAGCATTTGCAGAAGGAGCTTACGCTATGCGAGAAGGCATTGGCAGAGTATTTGGAAACGAAACGCTTGGCTTTTCCTCGCTTCTACTTTGTGTCCTCGGCCGACCTGCTGGACGTGCTCAGCAACGGCATCCAGCCGGAAATGGTCACCAAGCATCTGACCAAGCTCTTCGACTCGATCGCGCGCCTCAAGTTCAACAAAGATTCGTCCGGCGAGATCGACACCGCATCGGGAATGTATGCCAAGGACGGCGAGTACGTGGAGTTCAACGAGCTGGCCAGCATCCGGGGACCCGTCGAGGTCTGGCTAAACCGCATCCAGGCGGCGATGCGTGCCAGTCTGCGGCACTACGTCACGGAGGCGGTGATCGCCTATGAGGAAAAGCAGCGGGAACAATGGTTGTTCGACTACCCTGCCCAGGTGTCCCTCTGCGGATCGCAGATCTGGTGGTCCACGGAGGTGAACATAGCGTTCAGCCGGCTGGAGGAGGGCTATGACAACGCAATCAAGGATTACTACAAGAAGCAGATATCGCAGCTCAGCCTGCTCATAACGCTTCTGCTGGGCGAGCTTAGCAAGGGCGATCGTCAGAAGATCATGACGATATGCACCATTGACGTGCACTCCAGAGATGTGGTCGCCAAGATGATTCAGGCCAAATTGGATTCGGGCTCCGCGTTTATGTGGCAATCGCAGCTGCGGCATCGCTTCGACGATGTGGAGAAGGACTGTTTTGCCAATATCTGCGACGCCGAGTTCCAGTATTGTCACGAATACTTAGGCAATACGCCACGCCTGGTCATAACGCCGCTCACAGATCGTTGTTACATCACGCTGACCCAATCCCTCCACCTGGTGATGGGAGGAGCTCCAGCCGGCCCCGCTGGCACCGGGAAGACAGAGACCACCAAGGACCTGGGACGAGCCATCGGCATCATGGTATACGTCTTCAACTGCTCCGAGCAGATGGACTATCAATCCTGCGGAAACATCTACAAGGGCCTGGCCCAGACCGGCGCCTGGGGCTGCTTCGACGAGTTCAACCGCATCACCGTGGAGGTGCTCTCGGTGGTGGCGGTGCAGGTGAAGTCCGTACAGGATGCCATTCGCGACAAGAAGGACAAGTTCAACTTTATGGGCGAGATGATCAGCTGCGTGCCCACCGTGGGCATATTCATCACCATGAATCCGGGCTACGCGGGCCGCACCGAGTTGCCGGAGAATCTGAAGGCTCTCTTCCGACCCTGCGCTATGGTCGTGCCCGACTTCGAGCTCATCTGCGAGATTATGCTGGTGGCCGAGGGCTTCCAGGATGCGCGTGTCCTGGCCCGCAAGTTCATTACCCTGTACACGCTGTGCAAGGAGCTGCTGTCCAAGCAGGATCACTATGACTGGGGCCTGAGGGCCATCAAATCAGTGCTGGTGGTGGCGGGATCCCTTAAGGTGAGAAGTTAGAAGTTAGGATACTGGCAATGCCTTTGAGTAACTCCTGTGATTGTTGCGTTCCAGCGAGGAGATCCCGGCCGGCCCGAGGAGGAGGTGCTGATGCGAGCCCTCCGGGACTTCAACATACCCAAGATAATCACGGACGACATGCCGGTGTTCATGGGGCTCATCAGCGACCTATTTCCCGCCCTGGATGTGCCCCGCAAACGAGATCAGGACTTTGAACGCACCGTAAAACAAGCTGCCTCCGATCTGCTACTGCAACCAGAAGACAATTTCATACTGAAGGTGGTGCAGCTGGAGGAGTTGTTGGAGGTACGTCACTCCGTGTTCATCGTTGGCAATGCGGGCACGGGCAAGACCCAGGTGTGGAAGACGCTGCTGCGCACCTACCAGAACATCAAGCGGAAGCCGATATTCAATGACTTGAATCCGAAAGCTGTGACCAATGATGAACTTTTCGGCATTATCAACCCGGCGACACGCGAGTGGAAAGACGGCCTGTTCTCGGTGCTGATGCGGGATCAGGCAAACATAACGGGCGATCAACCAAAGTGGATCGTGCTCGACGGCGACATCGATCCCATGTGGATCGAGAGTCTCAACACCGTAATGGACGACAACAAGGTCCTCACACTGGCCAGCAACGAACGCATTGCGTTGACGCCTTCGATGCGTTTGCTCTTCGAGATCTCCAACCTGAGAACAGCAACGCCGGCAACCGTATCCAGGGCTGGCATCCTGTACATTAATCCGCAGGACTTGGGTTGGAATCCGTGAGTACTGCACTGGATAGCTCTTCCTTTTTGTCTCTCCCTCTCTCTCTTTATCTCTGTTAATCCGAATCCTAAATTAGTTTCTTTACACAAAATTGCCATTATTGTAAGTTACTTTCTTGGTTTTGATGCCGCTTGAATTATATATTTGATCTTTGTACGGTTTTTGGTTGCTGCTCGGCTCAGTTGCTTCGATCGTCTAATATATCTACCATTCCGCTTTCAGCTATGTGACCAGTTGGGTTGAAACGCGTAAAATTCCAGCCGAAAAGTCCAATTTGGTCATGTTATTCGATAAGTACATACCGCCTTCATTGGAAACGATTCGCGTGCGTTTCAAGAAGATCACGCCTGTCGCCGAAATGGCGCACATTCAAATGCTGTGCCATCTCCTAAACTCTTTTCTAATCCCAGCGAACACGCCTGCCGACTGCCCAAAAGAATGGCACGAACTGTACTTTGTTTTTGCCTGTATTTGGGCCTTCGGGTCGGCCATGTTCCAGGATCAAGCCATTGACTACCGCGTGGAGTTCAGCAAATGGTGGGTAAATGAGTTCAAAACTGTTAAGTTCCCGCCAGGTGAGTGTGCCCCCCGAATCTCAATGCCTAACCGAATGTTTTTTACGAGTTCAATACCAATTCCAAACCCAAAACCGAAAGGTGGAACAGTTTTCGACTACTTCCTGGACAGCGAGACGAAGACCTTCCTGCCCTGGACGGAGAAGATACCCAAGTTCGAGCTGGACTCGGACCTGCCGCTGCAGGCTGTCATCGTGCACACCTCCGAGTCGATCCGCCTGCGTTACTTCCTAGATCTCCTGATGGATAAGAAGCACCCGGTGATGCTAGTGGGGAATGCCGGCTGCGGCAAGACCGTACTGGTGAACGAGAAGCTTCAATCGCTTTCTGAGAATTACGCTGTCACTGCAATACCATTCAATTACTACACCACGTCCGAGATGTTGCAAAAGATCCTCGAGAAGCCGCTGGAGAAGAAGGCGGGTCGCAACTACGGACCGCCCGGCAACAAGCTACTCTGCTACTTCGTGGACGACATCAACATGCCGGAGGTGGACTGCTACGGCACAGTCCAGCCGCACACCCTGATGCGGCAGCACCTGGACTACGGCCACTGGTACGACCGGAACAAGCTCACGTTGAAGGACATTCACAACTGCCAGTATGTGGCCTGCATGAATCCCACCTCCGGCAGTTTTACGATCAATCCACGCCTTCAGCGCCACTTCTGCGTCCTGGCCGTTAGTTTTCCCGGCCCCGAGTCGATAACGGTCATGTACTCGGCCATTCTGGCGCAGCACTTCGCCAACGCGGAGCAGAAGTTCAATCCGATTGTAACTCGGATGACGCCCAACATTGTGGCGGCAACGATTGCGCTGCACAACAAGTGCCTGCAGGTGTTCCTGCCCACGGCGATCAAGTCGCACTACATCTTCAATCTGCGCGACATCAGCAATGTCTTCCAGGTGAGTGGAGGAGCTGGGAGGAAGGTCCCCCCAGAATATGGCTAACCCCTGATCATCCGATTCCAGGGACTGCTGTTCAGTTCGACAGAGTGCTTGACGGGCTCCACAGATCTTATACGCTTGTGGCAGCACGAGACACAGCGCGTGTACTCGGATAAGCTAACCGACGATAAGGACATCGATAGCTTTACCAAAATGCAGCATGACATTGTCAAGAAGTCGTTCGAAGAAATTGACGAATCCGTTATATTCGACAAGCCGAATATCTACTGTCATTTCGCTGGAGGAATTGGTGATCCTAAGTACATGCCCATCAAGGGTTGGCCTGAGCTTCACAAACTCCTTCAGGAAGCAATGTCATCGTATAATGATCTAGTCGCTGCCATGAACCTGGTGTTGTTCGAGGATGCGATGATGCACGTATGCAGGTGAGTCTACGGATTGATAGGTTCCATTGAGATGCCATCAGGCCTTGAACTTCCCTTGCTTTCAGAATCAATCGCATTTTAGAATCACCGCGTGGCAGCGCCTTATTGGTTGGTGTTGGTGGCAGCGGGAAACAATCTCTAGCGCGCTTGGCAGCATTCATATCCAGCTTGGAGGTCGTGCAGATACAGCTAAAGAAGGGCTACGGAGTCAATGACTTAAAGGTTCCCCACTCGATCCACTATATATTTTCAGGCTAAGCGCTGGGCTCACACTAACCAATCCCATATGCATCTTTGCAGAATGAATTTTCAGGACTTTATCTGAAGGCCGGACTCAAGAATGTTGGCATTATGTTCCTAATGACGGATGCTCAAATCCCCAGCGAGGATTTTCTTGTCTTAATCAACGATATGTTAGCCACTGGCGAGATCCCAGATCTGTTTCCGGACGACGAGATCGAGAACATCATCGCTGGCGTGCGTAATGAGGTCAAAGGTGCGGGACTGGTTGATACGCGAGAAAACTGCTGGAAATTCTTCATCGATCGGGTGCGCAAGCAGCTGAAGATAGTTCTGTGCTTTTCACCAGTGGGTTCAACATTGCGTGTTCGGTCGAGAAAATTCCCTGCCATCATCAATGCCACATCCATCAATTGGTTCCACGAATGGCCTCAGGAGGCACTCATATCGGTGGCCATGAACTTCCTTGCTCAGAACAAGGTGCTGCCGGAGACCCACCGCGACTCGGTGGCCAAGTTCATGGCCTACGTCCACACCTCGGTCAACACGACGTCCAAGGTCTACCTGCAGAACGAGCGGCGGTACAACTACACCACTCCGAAGAGCTACCTGGAGCAGATCAACCTGTACATCAAGCTGCTCAACCACAAGCACGAGGACCTGCAGAGCAAGATCGAGCGGCTGGAGAATGGCCTGGAGAAGCTCCGGTCCACCGCCCTGCAGGTGGCCGACCTGAAGGTGAAGCTCGCCGTCCAGGAGGTGGAGCTGAAGGAGAAGAACGAGGCGGCCGACGCCCTGATCGAGATTGTGGGAATTGAGACGGAGAAGGTGCAAACGGAGAAAGCCGTGGCCGATGAGGAGGAAATGAAGGTTGCTTTGATAGCCGACGAAGTCAGCAAGAAGCAGCGCGACTGCGAGGAGGATCTCCTCAAGGCGGAGCCGGCCCTGACCGCCGCCCAGGAGGCACTTAACACGCTCAACAAGGCTAACTTGACCGAGCTGAAGAGCTTCGGTTCGCCGCCGGGAGCCGTAACAAATGTGACCGCTGCCGTCATGGTGCTGCTCTCCCCGGGCGGTAAGCTGCCCAAGGATCGCTCCTGGAAAGCGGCCAAGATCGCCATGGCCAAGGTGGACACGTTCCTCGACTCGCTGATCAACTACGACAAGGAGAACATCCACCCGGAGATCACCAAGGCCATCCAACCGTACCTCAAGGATCCGGAGTTCGAGCCCGAGTTTGTGCGCTCAAAGTCGGGCGCCGCTGCCGGCCTGTGCGCCTGGGTCATCAACATAGTCAAGTTCTACGAGGTCTACTGCGACGTGGAGCCCAAGAGGAAGGCCCTGGCGGCGGCTAATGCAGAACTGGCCGCCGCCCAGGACAGGCTAGCTGGCATCAAGCGGAAAGTGATGGTAAGTGACGGATAATACATGTAGCTCCTCTGACTATGAATCTGCTTAAATCTGCTGTAAATGCTTATCCTTCAATAGGGCCTTGAGGAGCAGCTGGCCAAGCTGACGGCGGACTTTGAGAAGGCCACTGCGGACAAATTGCGGTGCCAACAGGAGGCGGATGCCACGCAGGCAACCATCGCACTGGCCAACCGCCTGGTAGGAGGTCTGGCCAGTGAAAACGTGCGCTGGGCCGAGGCTGTCAACAAGTGAGTGGGTTATACTGGGTGCTTTAGAATGCCACTGAATTCCACTTGTGATCTCCTCCTTCAACAGCTTCGTCAAGCAGGGCATTACTTTGCCCGGCGACATTCTACTCATTACCGCCTTTATTTCCTATGTCGGCTGTTTTACGAAAGGATTCCGCATCGACCTTCTGCTCAAGATGTGGACACCCTTTTTGAAGAGCATCGATCCGCCCATACCCACAACCGAGAATCTTGATCCCCTGTCGCTACTCACGGACGACACCACCATCGCCATATGGACCAACGAGGGCCTGCCCAGCGATCGCATGTCCATTGAGAACGCCACGATCCTGTCCAACTCGGATCGCTGGCCGCTGATGATTGATCCCCAGTTGCAGGGCGTCAAGTGGATTAAGCAGAAGTATGGCGAGGAACTCAAGGTTATTCGGCTGGGCCAGAGGAGCTACCTGGACATCATTGAGAAGTCCATCAACGCGGGCTGCAATGTGCTGATCGAGAATATCGATGAGAACTTGGACCCAGTGCTGGACTCTCTGCTGGGTCGAAATCTGATCAAGAAGGGGAAGTGAGTAAATTGCTGGCAATCTAGGAATTATTTCGGTACTCTAAATCCCTTCTCCTCCTTGCAGGGCTATTAAAATAGGGGACAAGGAGATCGAGTACAACTCCAACTTCCGTTTGATTCTGCACACGAAACTAGCTAATCCGCACTACAAACCCGAGATGCAGGCACAAACCACACTTATTAACTTTACCGTTACACGCGACGGCCTCGAGGATCAACTGCTGGCGGAGGTGGTGAAGGCGGAACGTCCCGACCTGGAGGAGCTGAAGGCCGATCTCACAAAGCAGCAGAACGACTTCAAGATCATGCTGAAGAAACTGGAGGACGATCTGCTGTCGCGCCTCTCGTCGGCGGGTGAGAATATTTTAGGTGACACGGCGCTGGTCGAGAACCTGGAGACCACCAAGAGCACGGCGTCGGAGATCGAGGAGAAGGTGGCCGAGGCGAAGATAACGTCGAAGGAGATTGACAAGGCCCGCGAGTACTACAGACCGGCAGCTGCCAGAGCGAGTCTCCTGTACTTTATACTCAACGAACTCAACACTATCAATCCGATCTATCAGTTCTCACTGAAGGTAAGTCCACTCATCCTTGCATCCCATAAACTATGTGTAATATATGGCTCCTTGCAGGCTTTTAGTGTAGTGTTCCAAAAGGCCATAGCCAAGGCTGAACCGGGCGAAACATTGGACCTGCGAGTGTCCAACCTGATCGATTGTATTACGTATTCGGTCTTTCAGTATACTTCGCGTGGTCTTTTCGAATGCGACAAACTCATCTTCGCCTCGCAAATGACATTTCAGGCAAGTGAAATTCCAAACACCCTTTTGAACACCTGCCTAACTTGGTTTGGTTTAATTCGCTGCAGATCCTACTTATGAACGAGGAGGTTACATCGGCGGAACTGGACTTCCTACTCCGCTTCCCGATCAAGCCACATGTGACTAGTCCTGTGGACTTTCTGACCAATCAATCGTGGGGCGGAATTTGCAGTCTAGCGTCCAAAGATGAGTTCAGGAACTTGGACCGCGACATCGAAACCTCCTCGAAGCGCTGGAAGAAGCTGGTGGAGTCGGAGCTGCCGGAAAAGGAGAAGTTCCCGCAGGAGTGGAAGAATAAGACCGCTCTGCAGAGGCTCTGCATGATCAGGGCACTAAGGCCCGACCGTATGACCTACGCCTTAGCGTAAGTAGCTCCTCCCAGCACCTCTGCTGAGCAATTAATTTAAAGAGACATATATCTCTTCAACAGCGACTTCATTGAGGAGAAGCTGGGATCCAAGTATGTGGAGAGCCGTGCCATGGAGTTTGCCAAATCCTACGAGGAGGCCAGTCCCTCCACTCCCATATTCTTTATCCTGTCGCCGGGTGTCAACCCCCTTAAGGATGTGGAGGCCTTGGGCAAACAAATGGGCTTCACCATGGATCTGGGTAATTTCCATAATGTGTCTTTGGGTCAGGGCCAGGAAGCCATTGCCGAGGCGGCCATGGACACGGCGGCCAAGCATGGCCACTGGGTGGTGCTGCAGAACATACATCTGGTCAGGAAGTGGCTGCCAGTGCTGGAGAAGAAGCTGGAGTACTATGCCGAGGACTCGCATCCGGACTACAGAATGTTCCTGAGCGCAGAACCAGCATCCACTCCCTCGGCACATATTATACCGCAGGTACTATATACTATATACATCTCATGTTCGCACAAGGTTTACCCATTCGGTTTCAGGGAATTTTAGAGTCCTCGATCAAGATCACCAACGAGCCACCTACGGGCATGTTGGCCAACCTGCACAAGGCCCTGGACAACTTCACGCAGGAAACGCTGGAGATGTCCGGGAAGGAGGCCGAGTTCAAGGCCATCCTGTTCTCTCTGTGCTACTTCCACGCTGTGGTCGCCGAGCGGCGCAAGTTCGGGCCCCAGGGCTGGAACAAGATCTACCCCTTCAACGTGGGCGACCTGAACATCAGCGTGTCGGTGCTGTACAACTATTTGGAGGCCAATGCCAAGGTGCCGTGGGAGGATCTGCGCTATCTGTTCGGCGAGATCATGTACGGGGGCCATATCACGGACGACTGGGATCGGCGGCTGTGCATCACCTACCTGGAGGAGTACATGCAGCCGGATCTGGTGGACGGCGAGCTGTTCCTGGCTCCCTCATTTCCCGCGCCGCCCAACACGGACTACCAGGGCTACCACACCTACGTGGACGAGATGATGCCGGCGGAGTCGCCGTACCTCTACGGACTGCATCCCAATGCGGAAATCGGATTCCTAACCACGCGGGCGGAGAACATCTTCCGGACGGTGTTCGAAATGCAGCCCAGGGACGCCGGGGCCGGGGGAGGGGCGACGGTGACCCGCGAGGACAAGGTGAAACAGATCGTCGATGAGATCATCGAGAAGCTGCCGGAGGAGTTTAACATGGTCGAGATAATGAACAAGGTGGAGGAGCGCACGCCGTATGTGATAGTGGCCTTTCAGGAGTGCGAGCGCATGAACTTCCTCACCAGCGAGATGAAGCGCAGCCTGAAGGAGTTGGACTTGGGCTTAAAGGGTGAATTGACCATTACATCGGACATGGAGGTGCTGGAGAATTCACTGTTTTTGGATCAAGTGCCGCCCATTTGGACGTCTCGTGCGTATCCTTCGCTCTTGGGTCTCAACAATTGGTTCATCGATCTGTGCCTGCGTCTGCGCGAGCTGGAGACCTGGTCCACCGATTTCGTGGTGAGTACTCTTACTAGCAGCTTAAGTTTATCAGTATAATCAGTATAATCCTCTGACCTAAAAGCTACCCTCCTGCGTCTGGCTGGCCGGCTTCTTCAACCCGCAGTCCCTGCTCACGGCGATCATGCAGAGCACCGCCCGCCGCAACGACCTGCCGCTGGACAAGATGTGCCTGCAGTGCGACGTGACCAAGAAGCAGAAGGAGGAATTTACGTGAGTGCCGCATTGTCTCATTGACCCGCAATTCCCAATTGACTCCTGAGGTGACCCCTCCCTGCCGAGAATGTTTACACTTCCACGAGCGAACGAATCTCTGCGTCGTGTCCCTATTTGTCACAGATCCCAAGAGTGAGCTGAAACTATGGGCAATGCTCTCTCAAGAGGAAAGTAAACATATCAAAATTCGTACTAGTGGTGTTTTCTAAATAGTATTATTGTTCTCAGCTGCCTATAATCGACAAACAATTTATGTTCTTTGAAACGAAATGTACTTGGGACGGATGTTAAATCATTATCTCGTCGAGTACAAACTTTGCTTTAAAATTATGTGAATTCTTCCTAATTCAAACACAAGCTTCGCTTAGTCTTATTATCGCTGTCTAGTGCATCAATCACTCAAACGGCCGTGGCATAATGTAATGTGGAAATCCAACGGCGGCCAATGGCCAGCGACTGGCTCTAAAAATAGCCACACTGCTATTTCATAAGAGCTATTTTAAAACTGCGCTTGGAACACAAATGTATGTGGGACCTATTAATAGCCTGTAATTCACAATTGTCTATTTGCTGATGAGCTGATTGCTTATTAAGTGGCGCCCGACCAGCCACGTTTCGCCTGGCGACGCTGCCGGGCAAACAATGGAGTGTATCCCCGGCTCCGGCGCGTCGCAGTCGGCGGCATGTACTTGCCCTGGGCAAGCCAGATTAGCATCGACACCAGCGACGCCTCTCTAATTGACTTGGCATTATCCACAATAGCCACGATCTTTGACTGAGATTTGAACTTGTAATTGCAGGACGGCACCGCGCGACGGCTGCTGCGTGCACGGGATATTCATGGAGGGCGCCAGGTGGGACATCCAGCAGGGCATCATCATGGAGTCGCGCCTCAAGGAGCTGTACCCCTCCATGCCGGTGATCAATATTCGGGTGAGTTTGTAATGCAAATCGAGGCAAATCGAAGTAAATGCAAAACCCACGAATCGAGGGCGGCTCTGTGGCGTCTCGATGCTGGCGCATGTTGGCATAAATTCGAAACTAGACTTCATCCTACTATTCCACTTAATGTGATTCTGATTTCGATTCCGATTCCGATTCCGACTCCGTTGCAGGCAATCACCCAAGATAAGCAAGACCTGAGGAACATGTACGAGTGCCCGGTCTACAAGACCCGCACCCGGGGCCCCACCACGTACGTGTCCAACCTGAATCTGAAGACCAAAGACAAGCCGGGAAAGTGGATCTTGGCCGGCGTGGCGCTGCTTCTGCAGACCTAAATAACCCAGTCTAGTCGTAGTTACATTATTTACCTACTTACTATACGTAGTACGCTAATTCAGTAGATATTTTCTAGTCGGACCACCTAGGAAGACATCTCAGTAGAACAATAATAGACCTAAGATAGACCAATGTACCAAGTTTCCCTAGTAGACTCCAAGTTTAACTCTCGATTTATTCGCTAGAACGTGCACGTTTTTATAATAAAACACCTCCTAAGTAGACCTGCCTTAGGCGCACATAGCATACAAGCAAAAGGATGCTGAACTTGTTTTGCCTTGGTAAGAGTGCTCTCCGGGTCGCGTTTGGAGTGACTTCATTTGTTTACCCTGCCCTTGTTTACATTCAGTAGGTAAAGCCCCATGGAAACCACCTACTCGGCGGTGATAAGGAGTCGTCGAATTATAATCTAACCACACAGTGAGATAATCGACTGCGACGCAGCTGATAAGTTCAAGAATCCCAAAAATGTTAATGAAAATGCTAAATCAAATGCGTCGCCTATCCATAAATAACGAGCATACCGTCCGTCCGCGTATACTGTATGTATGCGAGGAAGCATCGCCATCAAAGAAAATTCATAGACATTGGCGAGTGGAGTGAACTCGTGGCCGTCGCAAACTGAAGCAATTTTCAAATTTTTTGATCTGTTTTTTATTTATTTAGTATTTCCACTTCGCTCTCTCTCTGTCTAACCCTCTCTATCGCGCTGATAACCGGGTGCCGAGGCGGCTCGGTTATGCTGACGAAATTTTCGAAGATTTTCGAAGATGCCGCAGCATCCCGAGCATCTCAGTATCGGGCGGTACGCTAAGCGAGCAGGAGAGACCCTTTCAGTGACTGCAGAACACATGAATAATTCAAACACAAAAATCCCAGCGGCAGCGGTTGGCAAGTTGGACCCCGACAACGTGACCAGCCTGTAGAGTTATTGATCAAACGATCCATCCGATTTCGGTGTTCCAGCAGCAGCAAATACAATACCAAGCCGACGCCGATGTCGCTGTCAATGCTGATGCTGATGCCACAAAGAAAAAATCCAATACAATAAAAAAAAACAATCAGAAACAACTACAGGCGAAATGTGCGGAGAAACAAAAAACAAAACTGAAGACAACGACACGAGCGTAAATCTTTTTAGCATGAAAAAATGCTATAAAACTAACAGGCACTGTGTGGTCGGACATCATTCGTGCTCTACGACAGCAGACGGCAGCTACAGATACAGATACGGATACAGATACAGATAGCCGGTGGGACGGACAGCACAGCACATCGTAGCACATCGTAGCACAGCACCGCATCGCAGAGTACTGCCCTGCCTGATTGATTGATTGCCAGAGCCACAGCCAGGGCCCCAACTCCTGCCCAAACCCAAACCCAAACCCGAACCCGAACCAAACTCGAAACTGAAAATCAAACTGCATTGGCATCGTCATCCATATCGTGTCCATATCTAACAGCGGACGGGGCCAGCATCCCAATCCCAATCGCAATACCAACCACCAACAACCAACGTCCAGCCGCCAAGCCATCAATCAGTCACCGAGTAATCGAGTCACCGAGTCAGTTAGTCAATCGCATCGCATCGCATCGGAGGAGGATATCTTCGGTCGGCGCCTTCAGTCTCAGTTCGCATTTGGACGCGTGCTGTGCGGCCTCGCCGATAGAGAGAGAGTCGGATCGGATCCAAAGCCAAAGTCAGAAATCGTGCGCGAATAAATCTGGTTACGTATCAAGAACCAAAACACAGGCGGCCACACGTGTGCTGAGTTCAGTGACAAGCCCCAAATCTAGCGAATATATATTTATATTCCATTGAATCTATAAACAAATCGTGAAATCGTAAAACGATTTTAATCAGCTCGCAACCAACTACGGCATAATTAATTCGACTGACCCGCAAGGTTCACGCAGAGCGAAAACGGTTGTGCAAAGCCGAGTGTGCTCGGAAATAGTTGAAGTGACAAGTATCGTCCCATCGCCATCGGAAGTAATAAGTAGCGAAATGAAGCTGTTTGCAGTATTGCTGGCATGTAAGTATACAAATGAGAGCTACTTTAATATAAAGATACAAGTTTAAAATTAAAAAAATGGTTCGACTAAAAACTTTTAGCTGTCAAAGCTGCCATGAGAGGCTTTAAAATTGCTTTTAGAAACCACACTAAGTAGAGTTCATAAGAATTTCTTTCTTTCCTAAAATTTTCCTAGAATTGTTATCAATATATTTCAAATTGTACAGGTGCTTCCTTATTTTAAATTGTGCAATTATTGAAAATGTTCTTGCTTAAATGTACTTTTTTTAAATCAGACCATAGAGAACGAATGAATTTAAAGGCAAATTGTTTCCACATTGCTGACTCATGTATTTACTATTAATCTTGTAAATAAGAAACAAAAGTGATTAGAAACTCTGCGTCAGAGCAGAGGGAACGTGACCCACTAAATAAAGGGGCTTTAACTCAAGCAAAAACTTCAATGTAAGGAAAGGTTAATAGGTTAATAGGAGTGGCAATGAACACATTATTCGAAACTATTTTTGAAGAGCAGAATAAATTTCATTCAGATGCAGTCGAACAAGTTGTGAATGGAAAATTTCAAGCATTAACTGAGTCATTAGATTAGATTAGATTGGCAACAATGCAGGTTTTCCGTTTTTGCCAATTAGGCATGCAGTGCTTACCAACAATTCCATATAAAAAATAATTGCTGGCCCGGATCCCAACACTCCAACCTCCCTGGGCCTGAGGAACGAGAGCGCTGGCAGTGCCAGACGCTCTGGCGTCGTGGAGAATCGATGGGCGTACACTGGCGATGGTGGGGATGTGGGATGTGGGTGATATCATGTGCCGGGCTGGTTGATCAGAACACTTTGTATGCGGGTCCGGTGATTCGCCTCGCACGCCTCCTGCCTACTAATACGACCCAACACATCTTTATTTATACAGTGGCTTTGTACGCCGTGACGCTGGTCCAGTGCCTCAGCCTGCCCGATCCGAACGCCAAGTGCGCCATGGAGTGCGACACAGCGGAGTTCAAAATGATTTGTGCCACGGATGACAAGGGCACCACGAGGACCTTCCGGAATCCTTGCGTTTTGAAGATGGAGAATTGTCTACAGAATACAAGTGAGTGTGAAAGCATCTAAACCAGTTTAAATATAACATGGGAATTCCTTGATTCATAACTTGCTTTAATTGGAAACATTTTTGATTTTAATCTCCATTCCCATTCAAATATGCTCTCAATTATTCCGTCTGCCAGACTTTCAAAAGATCAGCGACGGGGAGTGTCCGTAGAGTGTCCATTGATCCACCGTTTGCAGTCCGGAAAGAACTTAATCATGAAGGAGAACGAGTGCACGTGGTTTGGGATGCCGGAGGACACTTCTTTCTCGCGTGGTATTTGTGTGTGATATTTTTAAGTTGTACTTCAGCGGAATACGGAACAGCCCCGAACGTCGTAATGCATAATGATAATGTATTCTATAATTATTAATTTTAAATATTAAATAAAGTAATCATAACACGCACCACTCAACAATGTGGCTTCCTTGACCATCACAATTTCTTATGGGGCGACGTAATAAGCGATGATTTCATTTCCGCTTTACCCCTGATCTTCTAATCTCTGCCCTGTATTGCTCGAATCGGAATTAAGTCATCAGTCTGATTTAGAAAATTGGCTTCTGATAGTCAAGTTATTACAGATTCGCAACAGCTGAGATGAGCTGAGAGGGCGTGTCTGTCATCTGAATATAGACTACCTAGGTCAGTCTATGTGTATATAGTTACATGATTACATTTTTGAAAATGAAGTAAAAGACATGATCTTGCAAACTGTTAGGTTACACAAACTTTGGCTTCCCGAATTTAGCATCTTATCTAGCCTGCTGTATAATTATATATTTAAAAGTACAGTTGCAGAACATAAAAACAGAAACCAGAAACCCTACAGGATAATGATTTTATTTATTTGCTCTTCCAATCTGGGAATAGGTTCCTGGTTAGAACGAAATACTACTAAAAAATAATAATCAGTAAAACTTCTTAATTTCGCTTTTCAGGCAATAGCCTTTTTTAACATTTAATTACATTTATATAAACCGAAGCATTTGATCATATGTAGACACTGAGATTTAAAATGGTTCAACCCATGTTTGTTAATGGGTCGATTCTAAAAGCAACCGGCAGCTGCAGCTGCACGTATATGACCCACAAAAGACAAGGTTATC
>VNJV01007288.1:0-60836 GCA_008042635.1 Drosophila nikananu
GTTAACAATGGACGGCACCGGGGCCCACGTGTCCGGCGGCACTTGGGGCGGCACCATGGTGCCCACGTAATTCCAGGCCTGCACACCAATGTAGAGACACTGCAGAAGGACTGGCAGACACCACATCCGAACGAACCGATAGTTAGTCATGGCCAGCGAGAACTAAATCGAGCCGACGTTGCTCCGGTGGGCTATATATTGGGTGGTCTGTCCATAATTCCCCTTCAAATAAATAAGCTGACGAATGGATTTTCCATGCTGCATGGAGCAGCAAAAAAGGTCAATCATAGAAGGCGAATTTGTTGCACGAAAATTTCAACGAAGTCAGGCTACTCTTCTTGAAATTGTTAAAAAGGTTTATAAAAAAAGGTAGGTAAAAATTTGTAGACCTATTACAAAGTTGGTTCATATCTGTGCAACGCTTGTTAATATTCTTTATTCTCGGAAAAATATATTATTTTTTTACATTTTACTTAAAGTATCATAAAGCAATAATTAATTCCCAACTACGATTTTGGAAAACTGCTACATATTTCAACACTTTGAATGTTGGGGTGATTCCATTGCTACATTTAAAATCGGCTACATTCCTTGTTTATTTGAAGTCTGACATGTCAAATATAAATAACGAAAATATTAAACAAAATTAGTGAGATTGAAGAAATAGCCACTATCAGCGGGATCTACGCAATGCTATCGTGACACTGGCCAGTTTGGAAGATGGGGAAGAGGATCTCATGAAGGTGTACAATGCGATTGCCGAGGAGGACCCATTGCCTCCACATAAAAGTCTACGCCAATCCCCGTGACTGTGCGTTTGTTAGTAACAAAGAATAATAAACCTTGACGAATACTGCATTTATACCGCATTATAGAAGCGTTATGGTTGTTTTTGGGAACAAGACGTGTCAAAAAATTACTATGCTCACAGAGAGTACATTTGATCCCTTTATTGGTGAACCACAGGGGCTTAAGAGAAAGGATGCCAATTTTGGGAACGCTTTCCCATTGGATAAGCGTTTTTATAACACCTTGTATACTCTGGAATCTTTTGCGGAGTCCCGCAGTCTTGGAAGGCTTTTGGAGTGTTCTCCTCAATGGTAGAAATGCATTGATTACAGAAGGATTAGCCATCATAGCAAAGGAGTACTACATTCCAAAACTCGAGGAAAAGATTATACGGCAGATTAGATGATGCATTCCGTGTATTGTATCCAACAAAAAGCTTGGCAAAAAAGAAGGAGGGTTGCACCCGCTACCGAAGGAAGATCAGCCATTTCTAACGTTTCACATTGATTTTTTGGGCCTCTAGAATCGACTCATAAGGCGTACAAGCACATTCTAGCTGTCATTGATAGATTTACCAAATTCTGTTGAAGAAGCACAATCCGATTGGACTTTATCTCCTATATCTTCCTATTTTATCTAGCTATACCACACATATATCTTTGACATTAAAAATCAACTTTATTGCCTCAAATCCAAAAAAGCTGTGTCTTACAAGGTCAGCGTGGTCTGAATCCAGGGCAGATAGGTACCCACATTCACATAGACCCCGGGAACTCCAGCCTGGGCGCAGCCAATGCCCCAGGCCACAAGACCCACCACATACCAGAGGCCGTTGGTGGTGCAGACCAGCGGTGAGCCGCCGTCTCCCGTGCAGGCATCCTTGCCGGCCTCTCCGCCAGCGCATATAAAGCTGGTGGGGCTGAGGACGAAGGAGGCGCCCAGCCGTGTGGCCTGCAGGGCAGCCTGGCAGTTGGCATTGGGGATCAGAGGTACGTCCACCTGGCGCTGGATGGCCTGGAAAGCGCCAGTGGGTCCGAAGTCGTTCTTGCCCCAGCCGGCCACCCAGCAGCGTTGGCCCACGAAGTTAGTGCTCGGCAGGCAGACGGTGCCCACAGTGGACTTGCTGGTGAGAGAGACGGGAGTGGAAAGCTTCAGGATCGCCACGTCGTTCTGCAGGTTGTTGGGATTGAACGCGGGGTTCACGTACACATTCGAGACGTACACGTCCTGGGCGGGAATCGGCTCGCTGGTGCTGCTGGCGTCCCATTCCCCGACACGAACCTTAAAGGAGGTGAGACTGACTCCTGGTGGGTTGGAAACAACGCAATGGCTAAAATCACAAGGAGACTCACGCCAGATTGTACACCTTGTGGGCGGCCGTCAGGACGTGCTGGGCGGTGATCAGTGCTCCTCCGCCCAGATAGACGTCCGCCGTGGTGAGGAGCGCCGCCTGCCAGGGATACGCTCCGAAGCTGGCCTGTCCTGCTCCAGCGGTGGCGGAGCCTGGTGGCGGCGGGAATCTACGACCGCACTGATAGCTTCCCGCCTGGCAGCAGGCCACCAGCCCGTAGCTGCAGGTCAGCGGAGCAGTGGTGCTGGGCAGTGAGGGCTGCAAAGGTTCAATTATTAATACGATGTTTTACATTATTCCTAATGAAAAATATCCTTAAGGATCAAAGGATATTAAAATGTTAACCTCAAAGCTAAAAGTCTTTAGAGTCTGCTTACAAACGCTCCATTATTGACAATCCTGATGTCGATTTGACCGCTGCCATCGCTGGGCACGGTGGGTATGGGGTTAGCACAGGATCCAGGCGGGACACACTGACAGTAGCTGGATGTGCCGGGGTTGACAATGGACGGCACCGGGGGCCACGTTCCCGGCGGCACTTGGGGCGGCACCAATGTGCCCACGATCAGCTGCCTGGTGAGTACTGACGGGAGGATAATATCCAGGACACACAGTCAAGTGGAGCCACTTACTCGTGTGATTCGCGGTGCTTGCCACGTCGCTGGGCTGCGGCACCTGCGGGGTCTCCGACTGAACAGGACTAAAGCTCCAGGCCTGGACACCTATGCAGAGACAATGCAGCAGCGCTGGCAGCCACCACATCCGAACGAACCGATAGTGAGTCATGTCCAGCGAGAACTAAATCGAGGCGGCGTTGCTCCGGTGGGCTATATAGGGGTGGTCTGTCCATAATTCCCCTTCAAATAAATTACCTGACGAATGGAGTTTCCCCGCTGCATGGAGCAGCAAAAAAGGGCAATCATAGAAAGCGAATTTGTTGCACGAAAATTTCAACGAAGTTAGGCTACCCTTCTTGAAATTGAAATTGAAAAAAAAAGGTAGGTACAAAGATGTAGACCTATTACAAAGATGGTTCATATCTGTGAAACCCTTGTTAATATTCTTCATTCTCGGAAAAATATATTATTTTTTAACACTTTACTTAAAGTATGAGTTATCATCAATCATTTAATAATTAATTCCTAACTAGGATTTTGGAAAACTGCTAATTGTATTATTATTTTATGTATACCAGAAAATATTGACGTATATCTTCAGTTAATACGAAAGCCGACATATGTATATAAATCGATGCGTTAACATTCCTATATACTTGCGATTAATTAATAGTCTGTTTGATTGAAAGATGCTTAAGATACAATCTAAAGAATTTAAATGAAAACCATCAAATATTTCAGAACTCCCTATGATATGACATATGTGTAAATAATAATATATTCGTCATATAATATAGCAATAAATATTAGGTATTGCAGACGATAAAGCCCAAGTACCCCTTACATAAACTCAATCTGGGAAGTGTATTTGTGTGAAGCATTAAATAAATTTGTGCTGACAGCTTTGTGGTTCGATAATTTCATTCCACTGAATGTTCCCATTGTTAACAAACAATTTTCACTGCTGCTCCACATTTTTGAACCCATTAAATATGATTCTAATAACTTAATGGTTTAATTGCAAACGATTTGAAGTCGATTCGGGTTTGACACTTTCCGCATGAGAACGCATTGGCTGTTAGCCCGAACTCACCCCCCGGAAACGGCTACAAACTTGACGCTAGAGTTTGGCCAATGACTCACAAGGTCTGCAACATTCCGTTCGATCTAAAATACTAAACCCCCGACTAGAGCTGTTAATGTGGCAGACCGAATGTTAAATCCCCCCCAGATAGCAAGAGCTTTCGAGCTTTCGATATCAGGTGTCGGGTTTACTTTTCCACGTCTAATCAGTCCGCGCCTCGAACTGAAACGAAATGGGTCACCCGGAGTTGGATTTCAGGGCAATTCCCAGGCTGCATGGCAAGCAAAATTACTGGCAGTGGCGCATCCTTTTAAAGGCCTACCTGGAGGCCAACGATCTGTGGAAGCACAACGAGCCCAAGGAGGTAGGTGTCTCTTTCATTAAGATTTAAATACAAGGTGTATATTTCATTTGTGTTAACTTATCACCCACTTATGTATTTGTTTCGTATTTGCAGAGCCCCCAAACAAAATTCCTGATTTTGGCCAGTGTCGAGGGCGATAAGATTGAGCCGGCCTATGATGACCAAACTTGTTCGTACATATTCCAGAATTTGGAGAGCCGCTTTGGACCATATAGTTGAAGTTCCAATCTAAGAAATTCGTTGTAAATATAGACCGAAAAATATATTCAGCTTTTGATCATTGACCAGGGCTCTTTAATATTTATTTACTTCACACAATTTTTCATAATCGCCGCGTTTTTAATAAGAAATTTAGATTAAGCCTCCGTAATCTGCGGTATTCAAATCACTGATTATCCGATAAAGTTACCTGCGTAATCTGAGACTAGATGTTGATGCAGGTATTTTCAGAATTATATGTATATAAATACTCGTAAATATGTATATTTATCCGCCACTCGCTTCACTATGCTTTATCAATCATTTCGATTTTACACATATTAGGAATAGGATTTTCTTTGATTACCTGTTTGGCAAAGCAAAAGGAGTGCTTTACTCTACTTAGCTCTGCCTGGATCCAAAATTGATTGCGAATGGAGAGCTTCTTTGGTAGCCTGAGCCTGTATTAAACTATTTTATATTTTTCCTTGTTCTTTGTTATCGGAGTTCTTGGGTCTTTTGCCTCCTCCATCGCCACCACGTCCGCCGCCTCCTGACCCACCTTTACCACCACGCCCGCCACCTCCAGACCCACCACGTTTACCATCGCTACCACGTCCACCGCTTCCCGATCCTCCATCCTTTCCGTCAGAATTTGTGGCTCCTCCGCTGCCTCCATTCGTTCTGCCTCCATCACCACCCTTTCCGCCGCCTCCACTAACACCACCACCTCCTCTTCCTCCTCGGCTTCCTCCTTTTCCACCAGACATTAGTAGGTTTCCTAAGAAATAAAAATGGGAATTCCAAGCAAACAAGAGAAACCTAACTACTTTTGCAAAGAACTAGGATTGTAAGTTTGATTTCTGACTGAAGCCAAGTATATAATTGAAGAATAAATTACAACATAAAATTGTGTAAGTTATTTAGAAAGAGTTCACAAGAGAATGACCTAAATTTCCTGTATGTAAATTCCCAGCGCTATTTAAACCTTATTAAATAACGTATACAAATCTTAAAAAATTCAAGAACATAATAAATTCATCGCTTTAATTTTGTGGTATCTCCAACAATGAGATTAATGTTTTATTCAAAGTGAATTTGTTTTTTTTTAGTCAACTAAGACGTGCACATCCATCCGAATGGGTTAATCTGCTTTCAATTCCTTTACAATGCATTGATCTCTCCTTACGAACTAGACTAAAATTTAAGGCACTATTTAAAGCACTACATACAGGTAGCTTCATCCTCCGGCCGGGATGCAGTGCATCCCCGGCAACACAACTGCTAACAAACACTATATTTACATAGCTAAAATGTGGGGGGAGGCTGGCTCCTTTGTTCTGATAACTGTGTGGTATCTCCTCTGATGATACTCCATATTCGACATGATAATGATTTTTGACTAGCACTTTATCTCTCCCTCCGGGGCATTGGGATCGTAGTAAAAGACACTGGGCGACCACGGCCTCTCAGACCCAGCCGCCATCTCCGGATGGGCGGGTGCCACCGCCTGGCAGCAGGAGCCGTCCTTGTTTGCTGGCCCAGAGCCCTCGCCGGGAAACTCCTGGCCCACTGCCTGGGCGCGGAGCACAATCTGATGCGGATTGTTCACGGCCACGTTGGTCACCACGCCGGCATGATGCCGGAAGCTATAGAATCTGTTGGTCAAATGGCCATCCACGTAGATCTGGAATATCCAAATGAAGCGATTGGTTAGAGAGATTTTTCTAGCATGAAATGTCTTTGCCGCACCTCGTAGCCTGCTATAGCACGGCAGTCCGCCACTTCCCACTGGACAAATAGAGACGTACATCCCAAGCTGGTGACATTAGATATGGTGACTGGGAAGCTCTCGTTAGGGTTCCTGCTGGCATCATTGGCCCTTATATCCTGGAGAAGAGAAAAAATCGGTTAGGAGATCATCTGGATTCGTTCTGTGGAGCGTCTACCTTGGGCTTCGCTTGTTTGGTGCCCAGCACACAGTCCATGGCGTGCAGATCGATGATCATCGAATCTATAAAGTATTTCTGGAAAGAGGCAGTTAGCTGATTGGCAGCCAGATCCCCAGGCATGTGGCACTTACCATTTCGCATAGTGGATCGCATGTTGCCGAGCGCAGGGTTTTAGACACCGTCTTGCACTCCTCGTCGCAGATGAGGGCGCGACAGTGGCAACAGAGACATCCCTGCTGGCACTTCTGCGGAAACTCCTCCAGGCATTCATCCGGGCTCTCACACGGGTAAGTCTCCGGGCACTCTTCCGGGCACTCCTCATCGGGGCACTCCATGCACTCCTCGCACTCCTCGCAGGTTGTGTCTATACTGGGGCATAAGCCGCAGTCCTTGAGCGCCTTACGAATGAGCCTCTCGCAAAGTTCCCTCACGTCCTCCGGCAGGGGTCCTGGGGGCAGGAGTCCCCTGGGCTCACCAACGAAAGGGTCCTCAGCGGGTTCCTTCTGCACGCTCGGATCGATCGGAAGGTTGTAGGGATAGGGAGGCTTGTCCTTATTGGGATCAGTCCAAGGGGAAACGGCCTCCATGCCCGCAAAGGGACACACGCAAACTTCGCTCTTCTCCTCCTTCTCGCAGGGCACTGGTTTCACCGCAGGCACTGTGATCGTGGAGCCCTCGCAGAGCTCCTTGAGGATTACCTCGGGAGACTTAACCTCCAGTAAGCTGCCCTTCGCCGAGGCCTCAATATCCTGCAGCTCCTTCTCGACAAAGGTCTTCAGTTGATCGCACAAATCGTCAGACTCACACTTGCTGATGTCGCCGTCTCCGGCACAAGGATCACAGTTCTCCCCATCTCCGTCCTCCCCATCTCCGTTCTCCCCATCTCCGTTCTCCCCATATCCGTTCTTCCCATCTCTGTTCTGAGAATGGTGACGAACATTCTCCTCATCATCGATCTCGTCCCCGCCTTCGCAGTCCTGGAAGACGTCCCCATCATTGCAACAGGTGCAGGACGGCGGCTTAATGCCTATGCCATCGCCCGAACAGCCATCTCCGAGGTCGTAAAACTGGGCTGAGGAGCGATTCCTCGAAGTGGACGAACACTCCACAACGCCATCGGGCGAGAAATCCGGGTTCATCTCGAAGCCGTATATATCGGTCTCTGGCACCTTTGGCTCTCCGGGTGGCAAGAAGCACTTGCGCAGGTACTCCTCTAGCTGGTGGAAGCACTCGACGCGCTGCAGCTCCTTCTTGGACAGGGGCTGCTCGCAGTCCTTGGCTCCAGCGCGCTCATGCTGAGCGGTGCAGCACTCTTCGAATGGCAACGGGTCCGAGCAGGGCTCTTCCTCCGTCGGAGCTACAGCGCCCTCGCTCTCGGAGCGCAGGAGGAGCGTCAGTTCCCGGAATAGCTGCTGGATCTTGGAAGCGCGATCATTGCTGCAATCGCAGGCGTTCGGGTCACTCAGCTCCTCCACCAATCGGAGTACACGCTCCTTCCGCGTGGCACAGGCCTGGCAAATGGATCCGCAGAAATCTTCGGGCGTTTTCATCCCACTGCCTTGCGTGGGACAGCTGCACATCGGATCGTTCTCGTCCACATCTTTCTGGCACTGACAGTCCTTGGTGTCACAGGGAGACTTGTTGTCTGGCTCGTCGACATTGCACAGGCAACTGCCGTCGGAGAGGCTCCGGTGCGAGTGGTAGCTGGTCTGGATGGGATCAGAACCCCGATGCGGACAAGTCGTAATGGACGACGAGGAACTCCTCGAGGACGGCGAATGGCAGTCGCAAAATTTGGTCACGCTCTTCGCTGTCTGACCGACGCTGCTGGGCTTCTTCTGCACCCCGGTGGTGGAGTCGGATTCCATATAGCGCGAGGTGTCGGCTTCGATATACTGCGAGGAGCTGGGTGGGTGCTGAATCCTGGCGGAGACGCCCTGCGACGTGCACTCCACATCCTTGAAATCTGTACATTTAAAGGTTGTACCGCTGACACCCTGGTCGGACGAAGAGGTCGTGTCCGAGGAGCAGGGCTCACAGATGCCGTGCGACGTACCCTCAGCATCCTGGTAATCTGTCGCGCAAGTACACTTACAGGGTGCGTCCTGGTTGGACACCAAACAGGCTCCAGTTCCGGGCGGCTTCTTCGGGAATTCTTCGCCTGGAGGGCAAAGGCAGGTAACCTTGCCCACAATCGAACGGGAGCGAGTGGTGGCCGAAGTTTCGACGTCCACTCCAAAGGAAGGCTGATTGTACGGATATCGCGATGTCGTGGCCTGACTCGTCGGGAAGGAGGTGGTCGAGGTCTCCATTTGCTTATCGTTGTACCCCGTCGTCTTCGGGAAGGTGACGGTCGAGGTCTCCGTTTGCTTATCGCTGTACCCCGGGCAAGATTTAAAGGGAGGGCAGTCTTCGCATTCACGATCCGATTGCAAGGGAGGACAGTCTTCGCTTTCACGATCCGATTGCAACTTGGACACCCATGTCATGGCGCTCTGGTTGCAACCGTAATCCGTAGCTTCTTCTTCCACACTGGTGAGGCTCTTGGAACGACGTGGCTTTCTGCCTTTGGGCTGACAGGACCGGGAGCTCTGATACGAAGTATTCTTTGAAGAGCCGGACTGCATGGCCCTGCTGTAGGATGGACCGGAGACCACATTGCTCTGCCCAGCCCAGTACGGGGGCCTGCTGCCGCAGGTGCAGGTTTTGAGGATTTCTGTGAACGAGGACTTATTTGTGCTGGTCTCGGACTCTGTGATCGATGTCCGCGTAGAGTCGGTCTTCTTATATTTGGCCTGCTGGGGCTGCGTCCCACAAGGCTGACCTCTCGAGTGGCCGGGCTGGGCTTTCGACTGGCATTGGCACCTCGGAATCCTGACTGGCGGCGAATCCGCAGACTTGGATCGACTTGAATGGCATGAGCAGGATGGTCCCCGCTCGAGGTCTGACATCAGCTTGTTTTGGATTTTGTTGTGGGTTTGCATCCAGGAGTTCTCCGTCTGCGAGGGCTTGGTATGCGCATCATCTGAATCAGTGGTCTGGCTCTTGGGCTTGTTCATTGGCTGCCAGTGGGTTTGCAGGTAGGAAGGCTCGATGGTCTGCTGGTGGCGGGAATTGAGGTCGCTGCTGGAATGTCGCTCGTCTTGCATATACATCAGAGCTGGGAAATCTGGGGATGGGAGGAAAACAAATAAAAAATTGTTTAAACAAGGTCTTATAGAAGAAGCCCTATAGAAGAATGGAAAATGTTATCCATTGACAAAGATTCAAAGGGGATTCCTAAAGAATTAAGGTAATTCCGAGATAATTCTTTCAGTTAAGGGAATCCATAAGCGACAACTACTAATTGCTTAAATAACGTAAGCAATGTAACAGATCAGCTGAGTTAAATAACAAAATATATAGGAAACAAGAATGTAACTGGCTTAAACCATCAGAAGCCACAGGAGATCTGCAGGAATGCTTAAACTCTACGTCGCTTACGTTATTGTGGCAACTAGCACTCGACATCCGATCGAAAAGCTACAACACACAGGCGAATCGAATTTCGAATGGGGAAACACATTTTATTCGGCGTTGTGCGCCACTGGTACGAGCAATTCCTTGATCTCAGTCAGCCGGATCTCCCGGCCGCGGATGGCATTCGGCTGGCTCCACATCTCGCGATGATAAAGCTCCAGGTACTTGGCCTCCGCCTTCTCACGGCACGGACAAAAGTCAAAGTAGGACGATTGGGTGCAGATCTCCCGGTCCTCGAACTTGGTGAAGATCGTGCCCCGCTGGACACATCGGCAGACCTTCACATTGATGTGCTCCCAGTTGGTTTGGAGGGAGCGCTTCATCCACGGACACATGCAGCAGCCGCAGTTGCCCGGACAGAAGACGTTGCCCTCCTCGTCCATGATTGGACTCGGGTCGAAGCGGCAGGGCGAGCAGTTGGAGAAGTCCTTGTTCTGGGGCAACGCCAGATAGTACCGCTTGGTCGGCTCTGGCTGTGGCTGTGGCTGTGGCTGTGGCTGTGGCAGTTTCTGTGGCTGTGGCTGTGGCTGTGGCTGTGCCTCCGGCGGCTGCTGCCACTGCGACGTTATCTCTCTTTCCATTTCCTCGAAGCTCTCAGATGACTCCGAAGAGTACTCGGGTTCGCTCTCCGACGAGAATCTGGCCGGAATCGGCTTTTCCACAACAACGGGCTCCTCCACCATCCTTTCCTCCAGCAACGACACTTCCTCCTCCGACTCCGACTGCGGTTCGGCCACCGGCAGATAGCATATAGAGATCACCTCGCGCGCCTCCGGGTCGAAGCGATGGGGACACGTGTCGGGGCGGCACGCATACGGGCGAGAGGAAGAGTCGCCGCAGCTGTTCACGAGCTCGAACGATCGCGGGCACTCGGCCAGCGCCGATTCGCAGGGGTGAAACTGTTCGCTATCGGATTTACCTGAGTTGTGCGCTGTCGCAGTCGGGCCGGTCTGCATCTGACCGGTTTGCTTCGGACCGGAGCATATCGGAGCCTGGGAGCGACACTGGCAGACTGGCCCCTTGCGGGCCTTGGGCGGCGGTATTTTCCTCTGCTGGCAGCTTGCTATCTTGCCGCTCTGCGGATTGAACTCGAGCGGCATCTGGACAGTGACCGGCTTGCCGTGCAGCGGGCAGCCAGTGCGAGATTTCATTGGGTTCACCAGCTTGGCGGTCAGCTCCAGGGTGACGGCGCAGGGATGGTTCCAGCCGCCCGCCTTGTCGAAGTTCTTCAGCAGCATCTGGGTGGCATTGGCCGCCCTTTCCAGGGCCTCTCGTATCGCAGCCGGATCGTCCAGTTGGCAACGATTGGGCCCGGCACTCCGGCTCTGCATAGGCGAGTCCTCGCAGTCGTAGAAGACGTCCTGGTCGTTGCAACCGTGCTGAAAGTTATTGCCCATGAAGAGCAGTCGGGTGGACTCAATGCCCAAGTTCCGGGAGAGCGTCACGCTGCTTGCGTTCGTATAGCCGGTCGAGTGGGCGACCATGGTTGTGGCACTTGCGTCTGTGTCAGCGGCGCTGACCACCGCCCGCGATCCGACGGGCAGGCTGTCGGATTCCTCGTCCATGACACTAGAACGGCTCGAACTGTTTCCCCGAATCAAGTTCCAAAGTCACATTCAATTTAAAAGTGTGTGCTGTCGGCTCGATTGTTTCTAAAATACTGTACTTTGGATAGGAAGAAAGTCTGGCACTTTGACAGGTGAGAAAGTGCCGCTGGATGAGCGGCCTACTGCTGTTTTTTATTTCATAGGATCTATTTTGAAGGAAAGTTTCTTACAAAAAGTACAATTTCAACTCATAAATAGAGTTGGAAGAAGGTTTCTGTAAGATTTCTGTTTGTTAAATCCCTGAATTCTGCAAATATTTCCTCATTCCATAAGTACATCAACTTATTGAACAAATTAGTTTTAACTTTGTTTCCCTAAGGAGGTCATAAGTTAGTTTTAAAAGTTATAAACGCCGATGCCATTTTACCCCATTTGCAGCTCTATACTTTCAATTTTAAATATGTGATGATATGTCAATAATCAAAGCGATTTAATAAATATTTTTTTCAAAGTTTCAATATATGTGGGACATCTTTAGATCTATTTCCATTTTCAAAACCAGCTGCGTATTGCTATTGCTCAATAATACCAATATTCCAATGCTAAATGCAATATTTCTCAATACTTGTAATGTTCATAAAATGTTCATTTAAATGATATTGAGCCCAATTTCTTTATAGACATATCATATCGAAATTTTGTTATAGATTTCTGTACCGAAATAACTTATTAAAACAAAACCCAGTCGCTGCGTTACATTGATAATTTTGGTTACAAATATATAATCAAGGAAAGCAATCACTTAGGGTACTTTGTAGGGAAGTGTTCACAGGCACAGGGTTGGTCCTGACATCCGGGACAGAGCTCTTCCTTGCTGCACCATCGCACACTTCGGTTAGATGTTCTGTGCTTGGTCTTGACCCTATCACCGGTGTCGTCGCAGCCACAGATGGTGGCCATCGACTTCGGCTGGAATATGTTCACTTTCACCTGCCCGCTCTCCGGATTCAGCTCGATGGGTAGCTTGAGGGTCACCGGGTCACCGCGCAGCTTGCACTGCCTGTCCTTGGGACAGGGACACAAGTCGTCCGTGTGCAGCCGAGCGCTCACCTCCAGAGTCGCTGGATAGAAGCGCGTCCTGGAAGGACGAGAGGGCCCGTCATCGGTGCCGCCATAGCACCGCAGCATCCGCTGAGTGGCTACGGCAGCCCGTTCTAGAACGGCACGAATCTCTGCGGGATCGTCGAACCGCCGAGCCTGCTTGCAGACCACCTCGTCGCCATGGCCCACTCTCAACTCGGGTGGCGCCACCTGCTCCTCCTCGTCGTCACTCAGGCAGTCGAGGAAGGTGTCCACATCTTGAGTTTCGGAAGTCATAATTTGTCCAAGGAATTACGAATTTAGACAAGGGAAATCTGGGTAAGAAATGTTTTTACGTACTATTGGGCTACGGAAAGCTCAAGGCACACTGTGCCCTAGACAATATCCATTGATACAAAAGACACACGTTTGAAGTAGAAACTAATTTCACATACACAAATAAGCGCGGAACAATTCCACCCATAACTGACCACTTTCTGAACCAAAAGTAAGAAACAATCCACTCGGTAATTTACATTTATGTTCTAATACATCCAAAAGAAAAGCGGCCTCACTTGGAGACGTTAAAGAACACAGAGTTTTTACGCTCTACGGGATAATAGACCGTGCAGCAGAGCTCCGAGTCAATCTTCCGGTTATAATACTGCACCAGCCGCGCATTGATCCGCTGCTCGATCTCCTCCAGCAGCGTCGATGAAGCAGGCATCACGGCCATCTTCAAGCTTCGCACACAACCCAACACAGCCACGAATCCCTCATAGCTCTCGACCCATCCAGGGGGCTCCCTCCCCGTCCACATGTCCTGCATGCGCTCGATGTTTTCTCGAAATTCCTCATCGTCCTCCCACATCTGGATGAGACGCGCCCGAAAGGCTGCCGGATCAAAGCTGGTTTCTACTGCGTTCTGTACGAGATTGACAAAGCAACGGGTTCGTAGGGGCATCAGGACCAGCCGCTGCTCAACGGAAATTTCGATCTGGGAGCCGCACTCTGCGGTCTCCACCTGGACCTGCGCCTCCTGTTCGCAGCAGCCCAGAGACTTCTGAGTGCCCGCCTCCAGAGTTCGTACCTCATCGGTCTGAACAAAGGATACTGTGGACACCCGCTCCCATGCCATATTGAACACGTCTGCGTACTGGGAATGCAGGGAGACCCCAGACCTGGAAGAGTGAGCTGTGTGCGCAGACGCTGTCGAGTAGAAACTGTGGCAGGAGGAACTCAGCTCTAGGGGAAATCCCGAACATCTCCTGGCGGCCGAAAGACGCAGGCGACCACGGTAAATTCGTCGGTAGATGAAGCGCCGGAGCATGGTACGCCGGCGAGGAAGTGTGATCTGTAGCTCCTTTGTCGGATCCCCCGGCAGAACCTTCACTCGCTTCTTGATGGTCGACGCGTGCTATTCCCGTTGTCCATATCTCGCAAGGATGACGAAGCCTCGCAGATGTTTTCCCTGTTCTCATCCGGTAGCTTGGCAGTTTCTAGATCTTGCTGAACAGTGTGACTGCTGGATCCCTCGATTTCTGATAGTCCGAGGCGTATGGTCCTGGTTGAGGACGCCTTTGGAAGAAGCACAACTTCACCAGCTTCAGAGGCTTCACTTGCTGGATTAGTTTGTGAAGCTTCACTCTCTGTAATGCCCCGAGAGACCAATTCGGTGTTCTTGACACTTCCCAGGTCATGAAGATTCATGCGGCTGTTGGACAAGCCAAGCGATCGCCGAAATCTGGCTACCCTGAATCTCCTGGAGCGCGATGATAACTTTTGGATAATTGACTGACTAGTTGCATTAAAGCTATACATCGTGTCACTGTCCTGGCATTCTGGGATGGCTTGAGAGACTTCACTTTCGGGATTAGGCTGAGAATTTTCACTCTCGGGATTAGGTTGAGAGGTTTCGATCTCGGGAATAGTCTTAAAGACCTCACTGTCTGGATTAGTTTCAGAGACTTCAGTCCCTGGAATAGTTTTGAAATCTTCACTCTCTGGGTTAGCTTCACCGACTCCACTTCCTGGCTTGACTTGACCTTGACGGACGTCGCCCCCTGGACTGACTTGACTCTCCTGACTTGGTTCTTCCGAAAGACCTGGCTCCTTGGAGGCCTCTCCCTCCTCATCGTGGACCGAGACCCAGCTTGTTTTTGAATCGGATCCAGCCGACTTGCGCGACTTGCCCCCAATGAGACTCACCTCGGACGGACTCTGGGAGAGAAGGGTGTCCGCCAGTTGCTTCACGCTGCACGCGACCGCCAGGAAGTCCTTGTGGGAGGGAAGCTCTCGTTCGCGACGCTGTAAAAAGGGAGACCGTGTTATTGCGGGGTAGGCTAATGGGCTTCCCAACTCACCTCTATGTCGAGCAGGGCAATGCCCAATCCCTGGCTGGCCGTCTGCAGGTCCGGCACCTTGTCCTTCTTGGCCCGCTTGGCCGGACTGTCGTAGAGCTCATCGGCCAGGCTGTAGTTCTCGGGGATAACGCCCAGCTTCCGCTCCATTATTTGGCATTGCTCGTCCTTGGTGCGCAGCTCGTCCTCTAGGCAGCGAGCCCGCTCCTCGGAGTCCTTCATCTGGCTCTCCATCTGGCGGATTTTGTTCTCCAGCGTCCCCACCTCCTCCTTCAGCTCGCTGTTGGTCACCTCGATGTGCATGTACTCCTTCTTGATATCAAAGATCTGGGTGCGCAGGGCGTTCGTCTCCTGGCTCAGCTGGTCCTCGGTGTTCTGTTGCACCTTCTTGGCAAAGGACAGGTCGTCCATCAGTGCCTGATTGCGTCTCCTCTCGATTTCCAGAGCCTCGGTGAGAGGCATTTTGTGCTCAGCCTCCATTTCTATCTTGACCATCAAGCCCTCCAGGCTGCCCTTCAGCGTGCCGTTCTCGGTGAGCACATCGCGGTGCTCCTTGGTCAGGCGGACCAGGCAGGACTTCAGGCCCTGCTCGGCCTCCTCCAACTGCTGTATCTTCTCGGCCGCCGCCCGAGAGTCCTCACGCAGGCAGTCCTGCAGCTGGGATATCTTCTGCTTGAGACTGGCCTCCTTGCTCTGGCAGGCCTCCTCGCGCTCCTTGTACTGCTGCTCCAGATCGACCCAGTGCGAATCGGCCGTCTCCATGGCCTCGTAGTGTCTGGCATTCAGCTCCTTGAGTTGGCTGCGCAGGCTCTTGATCTCCTCCTTGAGGTACGAGACCTCCCGGGCATCGCCGGCATCGTGGAATCCCGCCTGGCTCAGTCCGAACTCCGTCGTGAGCAGCTTGTCCCCAACTTGTCGCTCCTCAGTTGCCTGGGCGTGGTAGTCCGTGACGAGCCGGGGACTGTGCTTTGGGGTGGATATTTCGTTGCCCATCTTGGCCAGCGACAGTAGGCGCCAGATTAGCAGTAGTGGCAGAGACTGACGTAGATCCTGCAGCTCCTTGCGGGCCTGCTTTCGCTCCGATTGCAGGTGCTCCAACTGAGTCTCGGCAGCTGCGAGATCCTCGCGCAGAATGATAACCTCGGCTCGGCAGTCCTTGTACTTGGCCCCCAGAGCCTCCTTGCCGAATTCCAACTCGACGTTGCGCTGGCGCAGGATTTCCAATTCCACCTCGTTACGCTGCAGGTGGAGCCGCGTGTCGTTCTCCGCCTCCTCGAACTCGCACTTGGCCTCCTCCAACTGGGCGTTCTGGTCGGAGAGCTCTTGCACCCGGTCGAGCAGCTCCTTGAGATCCTTCTCCAGCTGCAGCTCCTTCTGCAGTCGCTGGGCCAGGTGGCGGGCCTGGGTATCGCCGCTGCTCTCGTAGATCAGCAGCTTCGCCTCCAGCTGCTCCAGCCGCTCCTGGTAGAACTGCAGGTGCGGGTGGCCCTGGGAGTGCGTCGGCGTGAGCGGTGCAAGGTCGCACTCCACGAACACTCCGCTCTCGCTGAGGCTGCTGCTCTGCCACGAGCTCACCTGGCTGCAGTGCCTCTTGCTGGGCGTGGGCGGGGACGAGGGCGTGGCACAGTTGCTGTACGGCTGTACCGTGGCCACGATCCTGTTGTGACTGTTGTGGTTGTGGCTGTGACTTTGGGTTTGGTTGCTCGGCCGCCGGGCGTGCGCGTTCTGGGGGCGAAGAAAAAATATAAAACTTAAATTTATGCGCGTAAATAGCAATCGCGGTATCTGATCAAAAAGGTCATTAAAACAAGCAAAAGTGTGGGAATAACTGGGATATCAGTGTGACTATATATTTAAATATAGAAGGTTATGTGCGCAACACATTGTATGAATGTCTTTCTACTGACAAGCAAGACGGAGATGGCTTAGAAAATCAGAAAATATCCTACATATTTCAAAGAAATTTAAATAAATCATAAGAATATGGAAATATTTTAACAAACTACTTCTTTTATTTAAGTTAATGCTGTAAAATTCATCAACTGACAGTTACACAGACACCTAAAAATATTTAATGATCAGAAAGACAAGAACCTAAATGGAACTTAGAAACTTATTGAATTATTTCTTAGCTCAACTCACCTGATCCCCTGGCATCATGGCATCCAGATCCAGTTGCTGGACACACTGCAACAATTGCTGCAGGCACCGCTTGTCCCGATCCTCCAGATCCTGGGCCGCAGACTGCTCCAGCAGATCCTGCAGTCGCTGGCAGTGGCCCTCGCAGGTGCTCTCCATCTATCAGGCGAGGAATCGAGAACACAGAGATTGAAAATATTTATATTATAGGCTGATTAACAGTTAGTCGGGGCAAGAATTAGCATCGAATTTATGCTCCGCTTCAGACGGTGGCTCCCTCGCAAGTGCACACACACGACGAACAGAAACTAATTTCACTTTGCCAGCAGCAACTCGCATAATTACTTTTGGTTATTGCAATTAGGCGAGTGAATTGGATTTTCAAGCTGAACGACTTCGCCGGCACTGGCTGCTGGCTCTAGAAATTAAACGTACCGAAACTGAAAAACAACAGAATCGAGCCACGGACGGGGCTTCGACCAATGGATATCCTCTGGCAAACTTAAGGTTTGTTAGTCATGTTTTAGTATACTTTGGTAGCTATGCTTCTGATGTTTAAATACATTTGAAATGTATATAAACATATTCGGAAAGCATTAAACATTTTATAATTTTAATCAAGGAATATTATACTATTGCCGTTAAAATAATAAGTAGTATAATTGAGGGCTTTTAACATATGAAAATATATTATATTTTGCTGAATTTGTGGATTATTGTTTTATTATTGCAGATTATACTCTGTATATTATCATTTTACAGACTGAATAAGAGGAACAACTGCTCTTCTTTATGCATTTCAATTAAGTAAAATTTTCCAACAGACCTGAATGGCCCAACATACCTCGACTCGTTCGATCTAATGGGCAGCACCAAGGTGTGGGGCGCAGACAAAGTCTCTATTCGATTTGGCTGTCTATGAGTAATGACAAAACACTCGCAAGTATAACAAGATTCGTAGATGGCTTCCACCACTTAGGGCGCTACGCTGTCCTTATAAGCCGAGTTTTAAGCGCTCTTCTCTGATTTGGCTAAAACAACTCTTAGGCCAGAGCGTTCATAAGGCCAGCAAGGCAAAATTGTAGGCGTCAATCAAAAGCTAAATTCGCCATGTAAAGTGACACAAAAACACTGATCAAAATGAAAGCCGTAATGCGAGGTGACATAAACCTCTCAAGGGGACACTAACCATGGGAAAGTTAAACCGCAGTTATCGATTCCTGGCTGTTTGGTAACACGGGGTAATGGGTTCGCCATTAACCGCGGCTGCTCCACTGAAACAATTTCAATTGGGAAAACAAAACACAGCAATAGCAAGAGCCACAGAAAGAGAAAGAAAAAGACTGCTTGTTGCTACCGTTAAGCCAAAACAATTTCCGCGCTGGCTTAGACGCCAAACAAAACTGAGAGACTCCGCGAAGCCCACAGAGTTGGCCAAAAGCGATGATCGCGGCTCAAACCGAACTCGAGTTCGGTTCGAATGAATGGCTCGATTCATTCATAAACGGGCCCCCGCGTGAGTCACTCGCCTGAGTGGCTCCGAAAACTGGATTTGAGTGGTTTTCAGATCTTTCGTTACCTTATCGCTATCGTCTTCCAGCTCGAGTATGCGAAACTCGAGGAGTTCGTTCTGCTCGCGCAGCTCGCTGGTCTCGTCCTCGATGCTCGACCTCTGATCCTCCAGCTCCTTGATGCGCTGCACCAGCTCCCCGATCTGCGTCTGCTTCCGGCCGCTGGAAAGGGCCGCCTGCTCCGCGCTCTCCAGCTCCTGTTTCATCAGCTGCACCTCCTTGTGCAGGCGTTCGTTCTCCTTCTGGTACATTTCCGCTTCCTTTTGCAGTTTGTCCATGTCCTGCAGCTGTTAAGCGGAACGGGGGTGGATTTTAAATATTTAGCCAAAACTAGTATTGAAATTCTAGACTCGAAGACTCACACGCATTTTGCTTTAAAGCGACGAGTTATTGAGAAATAAATATCATATTTATAGACTCTTTAAATTTGTTTAATTGAAAAGTTAAAATTTTAAGAAAATAAATTTGGTTTTAAATATAATTAAAATAGATTCTAGAATAACACCCTTGAATGTTAAAAAAGTACTCTACTGCTTTAGAAACATACACAATTTAATCAAAATTATTAAAAATTATAAGACCTAGAATCAATTTTTAAAATGTTTCTCTTTTCATAATGTTTAAGTGGAATTTGATTAATTTTAAATAGTTTGAGTAGGCCAATATCAGCTGTATTTATAAAGTAAGTAATATTAATGCTATCCTAAATATATTAAACATTATAACTTGACAACAGAGACAACAGCATAGTTGTTTTATTATGGCCACGTAATGGTAAGGCTATTCATAAAAGAAATAAGTGAAACTAAGCTTTGAATGATTTTTTAATGGCTCTGGTTCCTTTTAGGAAATCTTAGTTAAATCTGTCCAAAATAAATCACAGTAGACAGGCGCTTTCATTAATCATTTTGCCTATTCAATTTAAGAGCCAAATCATCCCAGTCATCAATTGGACTTCTGGGTTGGCCACCACTACCACCGCCGGGTACTTACGGTCTGCCAGATGACGCCGCTGTCGGAGCCGCTGGAAGGCGGCTGCGGGCTGATGGAGGGCGGGGCCGAGGACAGTGCCGAGTCTGTGTCCGAGTTGTGGTCCTTGGGATTTTGAAGGGGATCAGATTAGGTTGGAATTATATATGGAATTTAGGACCAGCCAATACTCACCTTCGGCTTGAGCGCCGGATGGCTGCTGTGCAGCGTCGTCATCCAGGTGGTGGCCCGCATCTCGTCATCCAATCCGCTGCTCTTCACTGCTGTTGTGGCTGTTGTTGTTGTGCGCATCTCGAGCGCTGATTTATGCGCATTTTTCGGATTGTTGATCAGCTCAATGTTCTTGAGTTGGGTTATCTGCAGAGCGGAGAAGAGCGAAGGGGTTCAGAAAATTAGAAAATGTCGTGCCACAGTTACATTTGTGCCAGCACTCTCGTTTCCCCACGTTTTCTTTGGCCCCGACTGGCCGCGGCGCACTTAACAAAAGAATCTGTTTTTTATCTGGTCTTCTAGTAAAACCTAGAACATGGAGCGTTCAGCGTAGAATGTGGAAGAACAGTGGACAAGAAAACTGAAGAGAAAAGAACGCTCCGCTTTGTGGCGTGCTCTTTACATGTGTGTTAACAGTTATGACTTGATTTCTTGCCACAGACACACATTTGGCCAAAAGCGCCAAATCACTGCCATTGTGGACTGGCACAGGTTGCTTTTGCTTTTGATCCGGACAATGCTGCCCGCCCTGCTCCACCGGCCCGAGAGGTGGGTTCAATGACATGGTCGTGAGGTGCGTGGCATTGCCGGCTTACTTAGCTGTGGGCCAAGGCATCGGGACTGCACAGTGCTCGCCGATCCTGGTCGTGAGTCATGCAAACGCAACGCACAATCTTTGGGCTTTGAGCTAAGGCCACAAACTCACAAGTTTTCGCTCTCATCACGATTTTCATGGTCACGATGCCATCCATCAGGCCTGTCAGCTAATTAGCCTGCAACTCTGAGCCCTAACCCCCCAGCCCCAAGCCGGGCCCCGATTCGAAAAGCCAAATCACTTTCCAATCAAGCAACGCCCAGTTATGTTTGCTTCCATGTCAATCGCTTGTTTTATATAACACCCATAATAGCAGTGTTATTATACGCATAATGCAGCATTATGCTAATTTGTGGGCCCCATCGGACATGAAGGGAAATCATTAATCAGTTGTGAAACGAGGTACACCCAAAAAGGTTTCCAGAGAGCCCGTGCCCAGAGTCGGTGCAATGACCAACCGCATTCAACGCTTCATTTCACAACTGCAAGACACTTGAAAAAATTTGGGTTCTTGAGCTGCTTGGGGATATTAGATAGATTTTTGCTTGGAAAACTGGTTTCTTATTACCTTATTACCTTCCTTACCGCACTTTTTTATCATTTAAAATTTAATATTTAGCGAAGTTTTAATAATGCCATAAAAGCATCTAATTGAAAATTTAACTTACTACGCGATGATTGTTTATTTTATAGCCCTTCATTTAACTTTTGTATTGGATTTTCCTAACACTCATTTATTTAATATTTATATGGACGTGTAGTTTTTATTGTAAGGTTAACCTTAAACCTTAGCCAGAAATGTTAACATATTTAAAATTTAGATAGATAAATCTATAAAATATATAAAGTGATTTGTGTTTATTATAAAATTTTTCAAAGATAGCCAAATATTATATGTTAATTATTTCTTTCAACGGCCTTTTTAAGTATACTATTTAATATTTAAAATTTTTTTTTAAATCTAGTCATGGTTTACATAAAACATCCTAAATAAAGGTCAATATATAAAATCGTTAAACGATTTCCACAGCTTTTTAATCTTCAAGCCCGCTGACTAGTTCCCTATATTTTTGTATTTTTTCAATTGTAAATGTGTTTATTTTTTCCAGTGCACTCACTACCCGTTCATATATGAGAGTCCAGGGTCTGGGCCCGAAAATGGAGTTTGGCGTCGGCGTTGCTTTTACTTATGCCGTTGGGGCTTGGGGTTGGTGTTGGTGTTGGATTGGAATTATCGCTGCCGGCGCTGGTGTCGCATGCCTGCACGTCTTCGATGAAATTATCGACTGTGGCAGCGTCCAGAGCCCCCGATGGTGATCACCTCTGCCGGAGAGCTAACCGTTATGGTAATTTCTTGGTTCGATTCCAAAGAGAACTTTTTGCATAACGGCCGGTTAACGAACTCGATCAACGTGCTCGGGAAGATTAAGCAAGCAAGTGGCTCCAGGCCTTCGATCACCCATCATCTACCGACTACCGTCTACTATCTACCCGTCTGCCATCCGCAGTCCCCCTCGATTCCGGGGAACTACCACTTGATGGCTCTATTGATGCCATATGCAGATTGCGCTAAATGCAGCATCGACGTTGCGAGACGGAGATGCGCCATCGGGTTGATTTCAAACGCTCGATCTCGATGGATTGTTTGTAAATCTGTCGGCAGTCCCCCACCCTGCTGAGCCATATACGATACGCGGAGATCCGGAGATACTCGGATACCCGGGCTGCACATGTAGGTGTGTTTATGTCTCGCTGTCGGTTTGTTTGCACAAGCCGCGGGCCAAGTGATTGTGATTGTGTGAAATGATTTTCCTTTCTGCAGACAGGTTTCACTTCGACTCGGAGTTCGACTTCGATCGGTGCAACAACTGCCACTGCAACGAGACCCAAGATGCAGCGTTCCGGGTTCGACTCCCCCGGTCCGTGGACGATTACGTGTAACAGCAGCCATCAAAAGGCATCGCCGGTGCCTTACATACAGCTGCGTTCACAATACTAGACCTACAGTGTGCCTTCCGGAACATGACACTAAGGTTTTTGGGGAAAATCCTGTAAAGTGGGTTCAAAGTTTGACAGAAAATCGGTGTGTCAGGCTACGGAAAACATTGTTTATTATTGAAAACTCTGCTGTAAAGACTTCTTTTTATAATATCTATTTTTAAACTATTTTTTCTAAAAATGTGATCCCCCATTCCCAATTCTTATTATAACCATCTTGACCCGCACTGTTTATGCCTTCTACATAGTAGGTATATAAGTTTTCTTATATTTGCATTTGGCATTGTAATTCAGGTTTGACTTTCCGCACAAAGGCACTGCCTTGATTTGATCTTGCGAAAGCGAAAGTTTATATGCGCTAATGAATTATGTTGTATTGTATTGCAGATGGTATATGGTATATGGTCGAGACAGTGGGTATTTGGTATCTGCTGGTGTGTCAGGAGGGCCAGCCGAGCGTAACTCCACTTTAGCGATGGGGGATAAGCTAATTGAACTAATGAATGGACTCGGAGGGCCCTGTTGACATATATGCATTGCGGACCGTTAATTTGCATCGATATCGCACAACGAACCCGCGGATTAACCGGGGAATCCAACTGTGGCGATACTCGATTTCCGATGCCGATGCCCGTGCCTTTCCCTTTCGATCTGAGATACCACAAATGGGTAATTATTCATCCGTCGCGGCCTCAGCTGCTTTTTGGATGATGATGGACCCCTTTTGTGGGTTTACAAAAATTTGCTAAATTTTTATAGACAGCGCAGCCGTGTGGCAGAAATGTCAGGCTGTAAAAACTTTTGATATCGCCGATGGGATAGTCAATCATCCAAGATGATCTCTTAATGGTTTTCGAAAGTGGATTAAATTGGGGCCGATAAGCTCCAGTTTTATATTTTTTAAGTTGTTTATTATGCATTATCTTAAATTAAATTAATAAGTGGGTTATTGATTGAAGGCCAGCTTTCGAAATAAAATTGTTTATTTAGGCTGTCATTATAGAGTTTACATTTTCTGATAATTTGAAATAATAACACCTTTAATTGTAGGAAGTGTAACTCAATCATCTGTTTACTCAGCAGTTTACTTCCTTTCTTTCTAAAAACCAAGCGACTGAACTTAATTAAATATTTTTATAGAGGTAATTCAAGAGGGAGAGGTTTTCTTTCATTTAGAAAACAAATGTAGTTATTAATATACTATTTAAGGCTTCTATTATTCCCGCTTCTGTTTTGGATTTTTTTTTTATATCCCCTCATCAATTAACTTTATGGCTCTCCATAAAATGCCGACAAATATTTTATAGCAAACAGCGAAAACAATCATCAAAATTATAAAACTGATTTCCCTTTTCAAAGAATGAACCTCCTCTGCGTTTTGTTTATTCTAGAATCGTAGTATATACATTTAGCACCAATTTGACGCGACTGCCATCCGATCGCCCCCGCCATTCCATTCCCATAAATCAGATATCGATCTCCCTCCCGGCTAATTGGCTATGGCGTACGCGTCGTATGAGCAATGCCAGTGGCGAGACAGCTGAGTAACAAGGGTTCCCAGAAACCGACGGCTATTAACTTGGCTTAAAGTACAGATTTGGCAAGTGGCTATTACTATTTGCACTGGTCAATCGGTCAATTACCTTGACATCCCTCCGGTCGTAGTAGTAATCCATTGTCAGGCGTATTTATGCATTATTCCCACACATGAAGGTGTGTGTGCGTGTGTGTTGTTGGGTGTTTAGAAAACACACACAAAAAACAATTAACCGCAATTTTCAGGTTTTTGAGCCTTCTTCGTCTCTTTGATGGCATATAGTTTTCACCGTGGTAATTTCACTAAAACATCGAAATTTATAGACACATTCGGCGAAACGATTCGCGATTTGCATATGGTTCACATTTCCATTTCACACACCCCTTTTTCTCTCTCACATGTCGTTTATTTTTTGTCTGCACACTTTTTGTGTTGTGATTACTTTGCATATTGGTAGCGTCTTGTTTTAGCAACATCATCATCATCATCATCACCAGCAGCAGCAACTACATCAAAGCCATAATCATCATCATCGCCGAAGTGGCGGTCCCATCGCTTCGCTTTTACTGTCGTTTGGCGATGGAACGATGGGAAGTTGGGGATGACTAAATTTCTGCAGGCCCCATAGTCGTAGCAACATATCGTATTTAAAATAGCGTTAACATTTTTAAAAGCTTTTCACTGACCCCAATTGGAGGTGTGCGCACACACACTCCCCACAACCACACACTTTTTTCCTTAAAGACTCTTAGGGGAGAGTGCTGGCTACACAGGCGAAAATATCAATCAATAATGTTCAATTTATGAGCAAATATGTAGTTAAATGGGAATGTGTTGTAGAAAATTAAGTATTATAAGGCAATAATTTAAATAACATTTAGCAATACATTTTTAAGGCGTAGCTGACTTTTTGTGATAAGGAAAATAAGGAACTACATAACTTTAAACTCTCTTCTTTAAGAAGCTACAAAACTTGAAGGTTTTGATTTTTAGGAATTTATATATCTTTTTTAGACAAAAAAAAATTAAATACTTAAAGCCTTGAATTTAATTACATTTTCTTTTAAAAGTCTTTAAATACTCATCTTTGCTAGCTTCAAAGGAGTCTTGAGTGTGTTTATTATAGAAGTTAATGCACCTTTTTAATTGTGTCAAATAAGTCAGCGTGTTTTATGGGGCAATTAATTCTTCACACATTTTTATGATCTTCTGGAGGTGGTTGAACCCTTGAAGGAGTTGTGGGGGGGTCGTAAAAAATACGGAATTCGTGTCTAAAGTTTTCTCTGGGTGTATTTATTGATGCCGCGTCTATTTCTTGTTGCTAGATGACATCGTTGCCCCGATGTTGATGATGTTGCTGCTGCTGCCTGTTGGCTGCACTTGGCTATGCAAATGTGAGCCAGACCGCTAGAAACTTGTGCGCACTGTCCGACATCCGAGCTTGGATTAAAGAGATCCGAGAGCCGAACCCGATCTTGATCTCGATCTGGAATCAGTTGTCATGGCTCGCTGATCTTCAGCTGGATCTGGGATCTGGGATCGGGGATCTCCTATCTCTGGCCATAACAAATTCTCGACTACTTTGGCATCGAGATAAAAACAATTACGTGCAGGCGCGATTAATGAACTGTAAAATCGAATTCGATCATTGGAACGGAACGACGGAACGAACGGCCACATAAATGGACAAATCGGGGGAGCGGTGTGAAAGGCAATTAATTTTGATCGTTTTTGGCATATTTTCCACCAAACTACAGTGCGAACGCGGTGAAATTATGGGTTCGTGTGTGCGTTAAACAATGCAAAAGTGAAAGACAAGCTGTAAATGGGTTTTCCTATTATGATTTGTTGCTGCCCGAAACTCAATTCAAAAGTAACGATTGTTTGTTGTGGCATAGTGTGGTATGTATCCGCCGATCCGGCGGCATGTGTATATTGTATTCGGTTTTTGGTTCCTTCATTTTTGTGGCATTGAGCCGAAGACAATGCACTCACTGTTTGGGCCAATGAATGGCCCAGAATTAGCAGCGAATTTCACCTAATTATGCACTCTTTGAACTCGCATTTTTACCCATTTGATTTGTGCACTTCACTTGGGGATTCTCTTGTATTATTTATTATTTTTTTGTGGGGCGCACACGGCACACCTGAGCTGCTGCTGCTGAGACACCTGCGACGTCGGCGAGCTGAAAACCCGAACTGACAGCCATTCATGCGAGCGGTACACTCTCGAGCGGCGGGAGAGAAAGTGACTGACTGAGCGAGTGAGTGCGAAAAACCGGCTCAGGTCCGCTCGGGCCCTCTCTTTCTAGAGAGAGAGACGGGGCACTGGCGATCCACTTGCAACACTTGCACTGCGGCTGCTGCTGCAACTGCAACAATTGCCGCAGCTGAGCAGGTTTTCTTCTGCACTTTTTTCGGTTTTTGCCCACCGCTTATCGACGCGACGCGTCGCGGCGATTGTTGTCTCTGCCATTCTCATAACTAACGCAAAATTATATCATAGATCATGCCAATAGTGCATAACCGCCAGTTGCCAGATACTCCAGCATAGATACAGTACAGAGTACAGATACAGCTAACGATACTCTGGCTCTTAGCATTTAACCCAAGTATCTGGACAAGTTCAAGTGCCTGGCCCCACTCCGAAAAAACAGCAATAAACCAAAGAAATAAAGAAAATAAAGCACGAAAACAGAAAGACTCACCTCAGGTGTAACTTGAGCCTGGCTTATGGGATTTTGTATATCTTTTATATCTGTATCTGGTTCGTTTTCGGCTTTGGTTTCTCCTGTGGGCTTTGCCGGGTTCGTTGTGGGTTTCTTCTTTGGTTTTTGGCTCGTTTCGTTTGTGTTCGTTTTGGGTTTCGTCGTTGCTGCTGGCACCTTGGCTTCATTCTGCTGCCTTTGCTGTTTCTTGGGACTCTGCAGTGCCAGCAAGTCCTTCTTAAGTTGTCCTATATTACGTTCTTTGGTCTTGATTTCCTCTAGCTGCAGGTTAAGGTTGAGTTGTAAAGGATTAGAATTGTGCAGTGAGAGAAATATGCAATATAACTTGTTGATTTGTATACAGGAAAATTCATATTACTATATAAATATATATATTTTGAAAAACCTAATCCAGCTTATGAGTGATATCATGTACTATCTAGAAGCTTCTGCTTTATGACGTTTAAGACATTCATCTAATTTGACGAAGATATGCCTCAGAGCAATCAGAACTTGCCTAGGCAAACTCATTAAATAATTTTAATAGAAAAGACTAATACATCACAGTAGTAATTCCCATATTTTAATGGATTAAATTAACTTCAAGTGAAATTATATAAAAAATAAAACTAATTACTTACTTAAATAATAAAAAATAGTTAATGACAATTTATAGCCCTCTCGAGCTAGTTAAAAATGGCTTGACTTTTGGTTTTTCGACTGTGCAAATCCATCTAAAAACTGCATGTATGAATTTCAATGGTCTCCGAAGTGGTATGAAAAGTTGCCCGTCCGCTTCTGCCGCCGCCGTCGGGTTCCGTTTCCCCTCCCGGCCCCCTCGCTCTAGCCCGTTATTTTCGGTGACCCGTTAGCCGCTGCCGCTACGCACAACTTACCAAACGTGTTATTTCAATTTTGGCTGATTTCTGTATGTGAGTCAATCGGTTTTCATACGCGTTCTTCAATTGCCGCATATCGGCAGCCTTGAGTCTATCAGCCTGCCCCATAATCTGCAAGAAATTGTCAAGTCATACACCAATTCATAGCTTGGGAGTCCGGGAACAGGGGAGCTCAGGAGCTGGGCAGCTCAGCCACCGGAATTGGGGGGTTAAAGCCGGCGCTTAAGGCCAATCCATGCTGTTAGTTTGCACTTTGCGATTAGGTCGCACATCCATTAACCAAACGAGACACCAAAAAAAATACACACACACAAAAACATTGAAAAATAGAAAAAATAACAGGAAAGAAAGTTCACGAAAAGTATAGGGGATTCAGATACCCTTTAAAGGCATATTAAGTTTAGCACTTCAAATTAGAATAGATAAGAAATGTGGAGAATATCCAAGTATACTTTCACTCTTTGAGAAAGTTAAAATGGTAAATAAACATTCCAAGTTAATTATATGTCATAAATTCTGGCTCACCAAGAAGTGTCTAGGAAAGATGCAGAGTTATAAGGTTTTAGAAATAGAAGGTATAATGCTTTGGGAAAAGGAATATTAAGTCTGCATTATTTTCAAAACAATCCAAAAATATGTTTACAGTTTAGTTTATTAGTAAAGTTGAAACTGAAAAGCAAAAGCTGAAGCACTAAATATGTTAACCGATTATTTAGGCATCTAAATAATTACAAAGCTAATAAAATATTTTACAAAGCATTCTCCCAAAATACCAGAAAAATACCGGAATGTATAAACAAATCAACCCTCCATTATCTAATAAGAAAAACCTAGCCAACTCTAATTGAAATATCCTTTAAAGGGGGGAGAAAGCAAAAAAGATATGGCACAATATTTGTCCAGTGTCCTCCCCTGATATGGCGGGCATTAACAAAATTGCCATACCCAAATTGGCATTGGGTATAAAAACAAAGGTGCCATCGCTCGGGACAAACAGTTGGCAGCGTCATGTCCTTCCAGTGGCTCACCCAGCTCCTGCTTCTCCTAACCGTGGCACATTTGGGCGGGGCTGGTGGGAATCGCATACCTCTGATCACCCAAAACAGCTCCGAGCTGATGGTGCAAATGAGCGAGATCTTGTGTAGAGCCAAGATCAAGGTCCTGTTCGTGTACTTCGAGAACCAAACCTCGCACGTACACACGGGCCAGATCCTGAAGGAGGTGACCAAGTGCGACATATCCTACATTTCACTGAGGTAAACTGAACATAGACCTATTTAATTTTACTCATTTAATACTTTTGTCGATGTCATGAAATGATTTTGTATTAAAAGAAACCAAAACGGCCCTCTGGAGGCGGTCAAGGACGATGGGATACTCATGTATATGGTGATGATCATCACGAACATCTCGCAACCCTTGGAATTGTCACTGCTTCGAAAAAAATCCGCCGCCAAGCATCGTTCGCATGTCTTCCTCTTAGTGAGGGATGCGGACACCGTTTCTGATGCCTGGATGCGGGCCAGCTTCCGGCAGTTCTGGAAGCTCTGGCTGCTGAACATCGTGATCCTTTAC
The DNA here is from genome assembly GCA_008042635.1 of Drosophila nikananu. Taxonomy (NCBI): domain Eukaryota; kingdom Metazoa; phylum Arthropoda; class Insecta; order Diptera; family Drosophilidae; genus Drosophila; species Drosophila nikananu. The sequence goes on from VNJV01007288.1 coordinate 29,084, forward strand.
TGGAGGGACCATCGCCTGTATTCCTTTCGCTACAATCCCTTCACGGACAACTATCTGATTCCTGTGGATCACGAACCGGACGGATTGCCAAACTTGGACCAGCTCTTTCCCAAAAACATTCCCAATATGCAGAGAAAGCCGCTGAGGATGTGCATTTACAAGGACGACGTGAGGGCCATCTTTTGGCGACAGGGCATTATCCTGGGCACGGATGGACTGCTGGCCGGCTATGTGGCTGAGAGACTGAACGCCACCATGATGATCACTCGTCCGCATGAATATAATAACCACAACCTCAGCTCTGACATCTGTTTTCTGGAGGTGGCCAAGGAGTTCGTGGATGTCGCCATGAACATCCGCTTCCTGGCACCGGATACCTTTCAGAATATGGCGGAGAGCACGGTGTCCCACATGCGGGACGATCTGTGTGTGATTGTGCCGAAGGCCAAAACGGCTCCCACTTTCTGGAACATCTTTAGGTCGTTCGGTCCAATGGTTTGGGCCCTCATCCTGGCCTCCATTTTATTAGGCAATATCTTTTGCTATTTGCTAAGAAATGGCGTGGGCGGTGTTCCCATGCAGCTCTTTGCCGCAGTCCTAACCATGCCTATGACTGGTATTCCGCGAAACCACTCCCTTCGACTATTCCTCATCTTCTGGCTGTACTTTGGACTGCTTATCTGCTCCGGGTTCAGGGGCAACCTGACCAGCATGATGGTGTTCCAGCCCTATCTGCCGGATATCAACAACTTGGGTTCTCTGGCCAGGTCGCACTATCGCATCCTGATCCGGCCGCGGCACATTAAGCACATTCAGCACTTCCTCACCCTCGGACACAAGCACGAGGCCAGGATCAGGGAGCTGATGCTGGAAATGCCGGACGCCGAGATATACGAACTTCTGAAGAACAACGATCGAAGGTATTTGTGATTAATATATTCTCGATATTGGTAGGTTATCATTTAATTATATTTCCCCTACCCTTAAAACCACTCCAAAAACCACGTACATTTAGGGGAAATTTGATTATACATTTACTTTGGTTTCTAAATTTTCCTATCGAAAACATGGAATTCTTTTTTCATCAGTGTCGATTTATATGCTCTATCAAAAGTCTTATCCAATTTCCCTGCTTCCCAGATACGCCTATTTGGAGAAGTACCACATTGCCCGCTTCCAGGTGAACAACCGGATGCACATACAGCTGGGCCGTCCGGTTTTCCACCTGATGAACAGCTGCCTGGTGCCGTTCCATGCCGTTTATATCGTGCCCTACGGATCGCCCTATCTGGGCTTCCTGGACTCGCTAATCCGGAGCTCGCACGAGTTTGGCTTCGAGCGTTACTGGGACCGCATCATGAACACCGCCTTCATCAAGTCGGGCGTGAAAATGGTGAAACGTCGGCGTGGGGGCACCGATGATAAGGTGGTCCTTAAACTGCAGCACTTTCACGCCGTGTTCGCACTGTGGCTGGTGGGAATCGGGGTGGCCTGTGTGGTGCACATCTGGGAACACTTGACCCACAACTACAACTGGGCGGTAACGAGGCGGCGGCACTAACTCACGCGCGGTTTCATGCAACATGCAACGGCTGATTGGCCACAACTAGCAACTCACCTGGGTCTTCTCCTCCTTGGTTCGATTTGCTTCCTTTAGCACGGCGATCTCGTTAGTCAGTCTTTGGATTTCATAGTTGATGAGGCCATCGGCGGTCACCAGAGTACCGGCCGATTCGGGGCCCGATTCGATGGGTTTTCTAACACCATTGTTCTTCTTTGCAACGTCCAGCGTGTGCTGGAGCTTCTTCACTTCGCTCTTCCAGCGACGGCTATCCGCGTCGTTTTGTGCCCTGGAATTGGTAAGGAGAGATTAGTTTTGGGTAGGACTCAAGACCCCAGATAGAGGGTTGGGGGCCTCTAAGACAACCCAACATAGTAATTAGAATTCTAATTCCTGGACATTATAAAGAAAAACGTCGTTGAAATTTATTTATTTTCCAGTGAGTTCTATTACGCACGTCTAAAACTCATATAGTAGTATTAAAAATTATAATATATAATGCAATATATTTGTACTTCTAAAGGTTCTTCATTTGATTCTTATTATCAGCACACAAAAAGGTCAATAAATGTCGCAGTACAGTTCTACTTAGAGACTTAGAAGAAGTTCATATTTATATACCTACATATTTATTTATGACTGAAAGCAGTCCAATAAATCTGTGAAAGCAATCAGTATAGTTCTCACCTGAGCGCCCTCACAGCTCCGCGTTCTGTGATCAGGCTGGACTTCAGTTCGTTGACCTCCAGCCGGAGCTGTTCGGTGAGGGCGTTTAGCTTCTGGATGGTGTCCAGGTTCTCCTGCAGCTTCCTCTTGATCCGCTGCGGCGGAGCTGCAATCACATTTGTGGTCGTCACGCCGCCGATTATTACGGGGCGTTCCCTTTCCCGCTGCTCTTTGTCTGCTTTGGCAGCCGGCTTGGCTGATCCTGCGGCTGGCGCTACCGCCTTGGCCGCCTCGAAGGACTGTGTGTCCTTGGGACGCAGTTTCCCGCGACATTGTAATTGAATGCCCTCGATGCGGGTGCGCTTCTCCTGAGTCACCGTGTCCCCCACTGAGGTCAGGGAGGAGCTCAGCTTCTTTTTGCGCTTCAATTTATTCTTAGCCATCGTTTGCCAGTCTTCGATATCGTGCTTGCTGCTCGCCCTTTCTGCGTGGAAGCTGTCCTTGGGCCTGGAGCCAGGATCCACCCGACGCGCCACAGTCCCGTTGTGGGGCGCCAGGACATGGGAGGACCTGCTCTCATTACATCCCTTGCCAGAGGTCGTTTTTGTTTGGTTTTCAGCCATTTTTATGTAACTTTAGTATATAAAAATGTTGCCGTCGTTTGTTGTGTGGTTTTTTCTGTAATCTCTCAAGCTTCTGCATATGCGGTGCGGTCCGACCCTGCCGAAAGTCCCTGCTATACTTCACCTGGTCATCGATGGATTCTCCTCAATCTGCAAGCAGAAAAGTTGGGCAATTAGTTTTATCATATATTTATGCTTATACTTTTAATTGTGGCTCATAAAAAGCCACGTATAAATAACTAGTGAGTAGATATATTTGCATAATTGGCATATTGTTTGGTAGCCGGGAGTAATTTTCGCTGCTACGTTTTATGTTAACCATATAAAAATAAAATAAATCATGTTACCCATAAAGATTTTAATATTGAAGCTAATTTTTATTCTGTAATAACCAGCTGTAAATTGTTAATGGCAACTTTCATATAACTCATTAATTTAATAGTTTATTATAGTTTATTTTCTCTGGTAACCTGCTTTTAGAACACTCATTGGTTGTCTTGGAGTACTGGGTATTTATTATTATAACAACATTAATAATTAAAAATTGAATATAAAGATTATGGAAACAATAAAGGATAATATAACTTATCTATCTGAGAAATGCACCCAAGTTACTTCATTTACTGTACTAAAAGTGTAACTCATATCGGAAAATAAGTTCTAAACCAAAATCCAGCTTATGTAATGTAAATTATATAAGACTAGTCGATTTATTCAGAGCTCTCCCTAAACTCTCTTCTTAACCCCTTAAATCTCAGCCTGCAACCTCAAGGCGTTGGTTTCTTTCTTCTCAGTCTGGGAGATTTCCCCTTTGTCTGGTCGTTTTTGCATGGCTTCTGTTTAGCCGTTGACTTTTCAGTGCTTTTCTTCGTTGTTCTGGGCTAATCAACAAGTCTTCCCCCCATTATTGATTTCCATCGCAGAGCTTTTCCTTTCGTTTCGCCATAATGGGTCGGGCCACACATGAATGAAAAGAAACATATTGGCACCCTGGGACTGGGAAATAGTTTACGATGCCAATTGCGATGGATAGACTAGTCCCGAATGGCGTTTCCTACTGACGTCATGCGGCGCGCCTTTTGGAAAATGTAGAACTTAATGGAAGGAGGAGGTACATGTGTTTTTTCTGGTTCCCCCCACGGGGCCTCTTTACACGCAATAAAAGCGTTTTTCATTAGTTGTGTTTTTTTTCTAGAGCAGAATTCTTTGCATTGCTCCCACATCCGCCCGAAAGATTATAACAAAGAATCTATATATACTGCCTGCTCTGGTGCAAACACGAGGGCCTCAGTTCATATAATGCTCTGCGAGAGTTCTGGCCGATCATCTTTATCAAGGCCGCGATCTGTGTGTATATACATAGGTACACGTAGAGCGACAGATGTGTGTACTTAGCAACCTTCTGGCGCTTAATTGGCAGATGATTTGTTTTCTTTGGTTGTTACCATAGAGTGATTAGGAGTACCTGGTGCTTGGGCCTCTTTAAAGTGGTGATTTATGTGTCAAGGCTCTGTTTCTTTCGTAATCGTGTAAAAATAAATATGTAGTCATTTATGTGCTTATTTATGAGAAAAATACCCTAGGAAATAAATAGTTTCTTAATTCCAGGGCGTCAACTTTATTACATCTCTCTTGATATTTATTTACTCACTTAAGTAGTCTTGAACTATATATTTTTATGAATACTTTACGAGTTCTTTATGAACTCTTCCTTATATGTTCCTTATGTTCCTCTAATGATGCGACTATTGGCTAATGTTTTCCCAACCTAGTCTGTTTATTACGAGGGTATAATTTTCATGTTTAGCAGGGGGCAAGTTTGAGGCTCTCATGTTGCATTCAATTTAATTAAATTAAAAACCGTTGCCCCAGTCAACACAATAATAAAGTGTTTTCGGGTCGACACACGCCATGGTGACATCACAGCCTTTGGTGTGACCGGCTTGGATGGGATTGGTTTTTTGCTCATACGGAGCCAGTCTGCCCACCCACTCGCTTTCCATCCAACATCATCCACATGGGCAGATGAAAGTCTCTTCTGTTGCTTTTTCGCTTTTTGCTCTTTAAGTATGTGTATTTTCAGACATATTTCAATTTGAAAATATTGCCAAACGATGAGTCGGTCAGCCGTCGAGTGTACAGTTCGCGCGGCTGATTCATTGAAGATCACGTATACGCACCATTAGCTGTGAAATCCTTGGACGTCGTAGACCAAAGTTTAGCATGCCTTGCTGTTAACACGAACCTGTATATATATTCATACTCACTCACTCACTCACTCACTCCACTCTACCGACGAGATGGTGTAATGTAAACAGTTTATTTACTGCTCGTTTACCACTGTTTCTTGCAGTGTAATGACGTCAATACGTTAATTCTCGTACAACTTTTGTTTCGCGCACAGACCAAGTAGAATATTGTCGGTATGTGGAGCAGTTCTTCTTCGACAATTATTTCGCAAAGTTTCCTGCCTTTATTTGTTTTCGAATAATTCACAGAGTTCGTTACAGGAAGTATCAATTCAGTATCAAAAAAATAACACAGTTTCGTCGATTTTCAAGTGAGTAGTTATGTTCGGTTCGTTGGGAGTATGTTGTTTGTATGTTAATTAGTTGCAATCAATTTAAATTTATAAATTAAAAGAAGCGTTCTATACTAGCTAGGGTTTCGTTTGCTCGGCGATAGCAGAGATCTTTCGTTTCGGCCGGACACCGATTGACTAACTCGGCCTCCCGAGCTTTCGCAAGCTCTTTCACATTCGCCTCCATTTCCATTTAATTAAAGAGAGCTTTGCCATTTATTGATGCAGTTCTTGGGGTTGCGGGCCGCAAAGCTTCGGCCCAGTGCGGGCCCCGGCCCCAGTGAGTGCGTGCCCCCCAGAAAAATATGCCCAACCCGAACGAAAGCCGGAAGAGGCAATTCATTGGGAGCCGATTTCTTTTCCCTCACAGTTCCCAAATTCATAACAATAACAAACTTGCCGCTCGCGTATTAACAACTAAAATATGGGAACTTGAAGGTGCAACTTTGGTCAAAAGAATAGGTCAAACAAGGGTTCTTATTGGGAAAATAAATTCCTAAAAAAAAATACCAAGATTTAAAGGTAATGTTGAAGGAAATTAAGTAATTACTCGTTTTCATTGTTAAAATAAATTGGTTATAATAATAAATACATTTTTTTGGAAGGAAACACAATAAAGACTTCTGATAATGTTTAATCTAACTTCCGTGTTCAAGTAGTGTGCTAATATAGTGTTTTATCGCCGGAAAGCTCATTAAGCATTTATGCAACTTTAAGATAAATTGCATTCTTCAAAAACGTGACATTAGGGCTGTTTTAATCTCCTCACTTATTGGTTGCTTTGAACAAGAATGAATAAAAGTATTATCAAACATAATTCTTAAATACATCATAACAAAAATAAAAGCAGAATATATATTCTAAGATAATGAAATTAGTTTTTAAAAGCATTTTTTCTGTTTAATTTAATATAAATATGCAATGCTATATTCTTAACCACGAATGTCTGTATCTTTCCGTGAATGACCCCACCAACAGCTGGAACTTCACAAATCACAAATAAATTTGACAATCGCCTTAACGACTGTATGAATGATGGACACAATTAGAACACACTCAGATTCCAGTCTGTCAACACACAAACGAGAACCAAATATTGGGATTTTTCTGCCTTATCATCCAACAGTTCCTAGAAGTTTCGACTCTACTCACTCAGTATTTGCATTTTTCATAGTCGTTGTTCAGAATCCTGAAATGTTTCGTAATCAGTTCGCAATATTTGAAATAGAATCCATTGGCATTATTTGTAGTCCGTTGTCGTCGTTAGGAGGAGTCTTGAGAAACTAAAATTCCAATTCCACATGACCGAATTAGATTTAGACTGTGTGATTCCTTTTAAACCTAATTTTTGTTGAATGTTCTGTCTTATTGGCCTTTTAACAAACTCTCTTTATCCATTTCTTGCCTTGTTGCTCGGTGCACAACTCACTCAAGTTGAGCGGTCGGAACAAACTGAAGATGCGGCGCACATTCTAAAATGGAATAAGCGACATGCGTGCGTGCATCGCCAAATTTATATAAATAGAAAGAACACAAATATATATTTGAAGTTGGGAGCGATTTCAAAAAACCGCTCAACAAGTCAATTATGACGTCACGCAGCTATCGATAACAGTTTTTGATCGATTTTAATAATTAGGGGTCTTATTAGTTAAGTTGAGAATGTGGGATTACAGATCAGTACATATCTTTAATTCACAAACACATTAACCACATTGTTTATTTTAATTCAACTGGACTTTATAGGGAACAATTGCCAAATTTTGAGATTTTTTAGGACAAAAGCCTAGTTATCTTCTGGCAACACTGCTACATATCGATACTATCGTGACTCATTGCGGAAAACGTGAACGAAAAGCAACTTGCCGCTGTCTGCTAGGAAATTCATTGTTTTAAACTGTATTAACGTGGAAACGGCAAACCCCATCACACAAATATGGTAAGTGGGGCTGCAAATAGCTCCGGGAGCGACATGGGTTGTAAAAACATGGAATCCTTTGCGAGCGGCATGCGAATGTAAACATAACCTGCAAAGAAGCTTCTCGCAAGTCGCCTGCATCTGCTGACTAATTTGAGGCTTTTACTATATATTAACTATATATCCACTGATCCAACAGCAACCGCAAATCGTGCTCCTGAAGGAAGGCACCGACACGTCGCAGGGCAAGCCTCAGCTGGTGTCGAACATCAATGCCTGCCAGTCGATCGTGGACGCGGTGCGGACCACCCTTGGTCCCCGCGGCATGGACAAGCTGATTGTGGACTCGCAGGGCAAGGCGACTATTTCCAACGACGGTGCCACCATCATGAAGCTGCTGGAGATCATTCACCCGGCGGCCAAGACCCTGGTGGACATCGCCAAGTCACAAGACGCTGAGGTAAGCTGCGGCGCCCAAGCACGTGACTTTGCTCAAGCTTATTTCTACTTCGCCAGGTGGGCGATGGCACGACCAGTGTGGTACTCCTGGCTGGCGAGTTCCTTAAGCAGGTAAAACCCTTCGTCGAGGAGGGCGTCCATCCCCGTGTGATCATCAAGGCGATCCGCAAGGCCCTGCAGCTTTGCATGGAGAAGATCAACGACATGGCTGTGCAGATTGTCGAGCAATCTAAGGAAGAGCAGCGGGCTCTGTTGGAAAAGTGTGCGGCCACCGCCATGTCCTCCAAGCTGATTCACCAGCAGAAGGACTTCTTCTCAAAAATTGTCGTAGACGCCGTACTCTCTTTGGACGAGCTCCTGCCCCTGAACATGATTGGCATCAAGAAGGTAACGGGAGGTTCCCTGGAAGAGTCCCAGCTGGTGTCAGGTGTTGCCTTTAAGAAGACCTTCTCGTACGCCGGATTCGAAATGGCCCCCAAGGGATACGACAATTGCAAGATTGCCCTGCTGAACATCGAGCTGGAGCTGAAGGCAGAGCGCGACAACGCCGAGATCCGCGTGGACAACGTTAAGGAGTACCAGAAAGTGGTCGACGTTGAGTGGCAGATCCTCTACAACAAGCTGGCCAAGATCCACGAATCCGGCGCCAATGTAGTGCTCTCTAAGCTGCCCATTGGTGATGTGGCCACACAGTATTTCGCCGACCGTGACATTTTCTGTGCCGGCCGCGTTCCCGAGGAGGATCTCAAGCGCACAATGAAGGCCTGCGGCGGCGCCGTGATGACCACGGCCAACGACATAAACGCCAGCGTTCTGGGCCTTTGCAAGCACTTCGAGGAACGCCAGGTGGGCGGCGAGCGATTCAACTTGTTCCAAGGTGAGTTTTCTTTTCATCCTGTAAAATGATACAAATGTAACAAGAGTTTTATTTGGATTTTCCATAGGCTGTCCCAATGCCAAGACAAGCACCCTGATTCTGCGCGGTGGTGCCGAACAGTTCCTGGAGGAGACGGAGCGTTCGCTCCACGACGCCATCATGATTGTGCGCCGCACCATCAAGCACGACTCTGTCGTTGCCGGTGGTGGTGCCATCGAAATGGAGCTGTCCAAGCTGTTGCGCGATTACTCGCGCACCATTGCCGGCAAGGAACAGCTGCTTATTGCCGCCATCGCCAAGGGTTTGGAGATCATTCCGCGCCAGCTGTGCGACAATGCCGGCTTTGATGCCACCAACATTCTCAACAAGCTCCGCCAGAAGCACGCTCAGGGTAAGTGTTCGAAACAATTTACAAAAATTTAGAGCTGACCTGAAGCACTATAGCTTGGGATTTTAATTAGTAACTTGGAAGTTTCAAGTCTGAATCACGCCTGAAGAAGCAATTAGCTTTTCATCGCCTATATTTGGCTTACGTTAAAGGTTGTTTTTGATATTTGTTTTCGTTGTCAAGCGCCGAGCTTGAGATTTAAAACTCGACCCTGTTAATGTTGTCCATAGATCTTTATCTATTCAAAAAGACAACGTATTCAAGTATATGTTGTTCTATTAATTTAAAATTGGGTATGCTTTACCATACTATTTTATTGAAAAACAAAGACTTTTTATACAGTTAGAATTCTATTTTAATTCGAAAGCTTCACTTATTTCTTGAGCTGCTCATGCCAGAGACGGAAGCAGGGCTCCCAGCAAAGTCCCGGCTTGTCCGGACAGGTTTTGCACATAAACTTGCTGAACTGCAGCATGCCGCCCTTATGGCAATAGCGACAGTTCTTACGCGCCGGCTTCCCGTTGTGCTGGATCTGAGCGGGCTCATGACGAATTTCTTTGGTCCCGTCATCGGCCACTTGTTTCGGCTTGCCCTTTTCTGGTTTCTCTACCACCGGGGGGCTGACTGCCACCGGTTCCTTGGCGGTCTCCTCTTTTAGCAGTGATTTTATAATGGTCACACGGAATTCTGAGTAGCTTTTTATGCGCCCACCGCGCAAATTCTGGGAATTGGACACGTATAGCAAGTGGGCATTGTACACGAGAATGTTGATGAGAAAGATGGCTAATTTCTTGTCCTTGGGAAGATCCTGGCAGCCGGGTTGATAGTGAATCAGGTTTTGTCGGCTTTCACTGCTGTGTCGAAGTTGCCAGTCCAACTCCTGGATCAACTTGGGTCTGGCATTTGTTTTTTGCATGGACATCTCTTTGGCGTAGATGGCCAGGCAGTCGGAGCTGAAGAAGTACAAGGTCTTTTCCCGCCGGCGCCACTTGGCCATCATCAAGCTGGTGGCATAGCTGGTGGCGATGCTATTGGGAGCCAAATGCTGGTGCACCAGAGCCTTACTATTTCCATATCTATTCCTGTCCAGGACACCAGTGCAATAAGTGCTTCTTTTGGTCAGCTCATAGGCCAGGCCGTAGCTGCCGTAGAACTTTGACGCATAAACAGTGCGTCCGCCTTGGTGATCTTCTACAAGCTTTAAACCCACCGCGTTTCTGTGCTCTACCAGCTGCCGGGAGTTACGCACCCATGCGGGCGAGTCCTCCCGTCGCACAATCTCGGGCAGGAGCTTTACAACCAGCCCACTCTGCTCGGACAGCAAGTGCAAAACCAGGGTGTTGCAGCGAAACTTTTCCGGCAGATCCTCGTGGTAGCTGAATCTGCCCTTCCAAAGAATAATAGGATCATTGAGCACCACTTGCTGGCCACAAACGTGCTGATCGGCCATTCGCTCGTTGATGAAGTTTAGCAGCGAGAAGTGGCTCTTGTCCTTGTCCTTGTCCTTTGCCTTGGGCCTTCCCGTTTGAGGTTGGAGAGTGTCAAAGTTGAGGCACTGCAATAACTGCCGATAACGATCCAAGCTCATTTTCTCGCCGAAACCGGCAAAGCCGTAGTACTTGTTGCTGCTCCAGTAATCTTCTAGGTGCTCCAGCTTCACGTCGCTCAAGAGAAGGGAGAGGCCGACAAAGGTTTCCATCTCCTCAGCAGTGGTTGAGAGTAATCCGCCTTTGAGGTTGCAACCCTTTGCTAGCAAGGCAAAGAACTTGGAGCGGTAGCCGAGCAATAGGTTGAAGAAGTGCAGTGGACACTGGACGCCCTTTAGACCCGCCTGAGGGGATGGCATGGGGAACTTGAACAGCAATCTGCTGCCCGCCTGCTGGCTGCTCCACTCCGGGTCATAGTCGTCCGGTTCGTCTGCATTTCGAGGGAAAATTACATAAGCTAGGGAAGAGTTATGGGTGGGGGCACCAACTTACCCTGGCAGAAGACATCGGCGGCGTGGTAGTTCGTCTCTGAATAGCCGTCCTCATCCGAGTCGCTCTCCTCTTGGTCCAACTCCCCGTAAGTGGTGGTATTGCTGACCACCCGTTGCTCGGCAGCCAGCTGGAGTTGCAGTTCCGTGAGGTCCGGCTTGATGTCCGCCGTACTCAGATCGTAGTCTGCCAGCGCCGGATAGCGTTCCTGGGGCTCAGTCTTGATGTCCCCGCGATCCCGTTTCAACGGCGACCGGTGCTCGTCCAGGCGCGGCTTCAGCTGCTGTTTGCGCTTTCTACCGGAGCTGGACATGCTGTATTTCGCTTCGTCTTGAAAATTTAAAGAAATAATAGAAATTTTTGCAGCAGCAGCAGCAACGCGTGTTTTTCGGCCCTATGCTATCGCTCTCTCTCGCTCCAAAAACGAGGGCTGTAGTGTGTGCTCTTTCGCACAGCCGCAATTTGTGCGTTGCGCGGGCTACTAGCAGAGTTGCCACCTAGTTTGGAATGTTAACTGTATCAATCGGTGGGAATTTCAAAATGTTAACTCTGATTTTTTTTAAATTAAACTGAAATTACAAAAACTTACCCTATATTACCTCTACTTTCTGAATTTCAGGAGGCCAGTGGTACGGCGTGGATATCACCAAGGAGGATATCTCGGACAACTATGAGCAGTGCGTGTGGGAGCCCTCGATTATCAAGATTAATGCTCTGACGGCGGCTGCCGAGGCTGCTTGCATGGTGCTGTCCGTCGACGAGACAATAAAGAGCCCCAAGGCCGGAGAGGCACCAATGGCGGGCGGCGGCATGGGCATGGGTCGCGGCATGGGCAGGCCCATGTAGAAAAATATAACTCATCCAGAAATCCAGAGAGCACTTCAGAACTAATCATCAAAACTCACATTTCTCTCCTAATTTAACACGTACACGTATTACTCGGTCATATTCTCGCATTTTCGAGTGGCGCTTCTTAAACAACAACAGCAATAATCCACTGACCTATCTGTATATGTTTAATAATAAACACGAAATTATAAACTCATATTTTCATAACAAATGCGTTTAAATAAGTCACAAACAGTTTACTACCTTTTATAGGCAATGTTAAATATACATATAATATTTAACGGTGGTTAAAAATTTAATTTAATTGACTTTATTTAATTTTCGTTTAAATATAGTCAATTAAAATTAGTTTCTAATTTAAAATTATATTCAAAATTTAAATGCAATTTTAAAGTGACCTATTCTAATAGAAACTAGGTGGCAATGTTGTGGTGAGTACTGTTAGACCGCCTGGGTGCTGTTAAGCGCTAGCATAGTTTTAGTTGTTGTTCGTCGCGTAAATAAACAAACTAAAAGTAAATATGGGAAATCACAAGGTTCTTCGATCGGCGGGCAATAATTTGCGCTATTCCATGTACGACTTTATTGAGGCGGTCCACAATCGCTCAATAATTTGGGAAAGGCGCCATCCGAACTTCCACAATCGGGAGTTGAGGGATCAGGCCTGGCAACAAATTGGCCAGGAATTGTGCAAGAATTTTGAGACATCCAGCGAACCGGAGAAGCAGGAAATTGGTGAGTGCTTCTATATATATCAATTATGCGTTACTTGAACTATATCCCAATCCCAGTGAAAACCCTGCTAAAACGGTGGAAAAACACGCGGGACAGCTACTTGCGGGTTCATCGGCTGCGACAAACTGGCGAGGAGGTGGCCAGAGCCTCTTACATCTACGAAAAGCAACTCAGTTTCCTGCTGGATGTAAAAACCGAATCGGATGACGATGAGGAACCACCTCTGAAGAAGGAAACCAAACCTTCAGTCAAACGGAAACGCCTTCCTGCCGTCCAAAGAACTCCAAGGAAGCGCAGAAATTCAGATCACGAATCGGATTTGGAAGCCGCGAACAATGACCCATCTATTCAGGATCATCTGCATTTCGTTCTTGAAGATCTTAACTACACCAGGGAGGATCCAGCGCCAGCGGAAAAAGCTCCCGTCCCTCTGATTCCGAGAGATCCAAATTTTTCAAATGCCACAAATTCTTCCACACCTTCCGCTGATCCCGATCAAGCCTTCTTTGACAGCATTAAGCCGCATATGCAAAGAATGTGTCCCGATCGAAAACTTGACTTTCAAATCGAGGTTCTTAAGATACTTCGTAATTTTAAGCCAAATTAAAAAATAACGAAAGTTTTAAAATCTTTTATTTTTGCAATAACGTCAGCGTTGCCCATTTAGCTACTTCTCCGCTTGATCTGGCGGTTAAATAGCTAATAGCTTATAACTAGGCAACACTGATTAACAGCGGAAAGGGAGCGTTATCGTTATCGGTTATCGGATTTGCGCGGAATTTGAAAGACTGCTGCTATGCCGGTTTTATTTATATTTTCAAAATGTTCTATTTCTATAATTGATGCAATATTCTAAATAGGAAATTAATTTCAAAAAGACTAATTAGTGTTTCTTGTAATTTAGCAACAACCTTAATAAAATTAAAGCACTCGACACTCGGCACTCGAAGTGTAACCAACTTCAGACCGCTCGCACAGCTGACGCACTGCCATCAGCTGTTTGTAAGTTAGCTAAATGACAGTTCAAAGTATTGTTTACAAGGACGACAGCATTTTACCAAGAGTGAACGTAAAAAAAAGAAATCAGTAATGGATTTCAAACGTAATAGTGTGATTGCCTTATATTTAGCTGGAAAATCACAACCAGCGATTGTTCAAGAGCTCAAACACCTTAAAGTGAACAAAGTTTTCGTTTATCGCACCATAACTCGTTACAATGGTACTGGTAGCATCGCAAAACGTCATGGAGGTGGTCATCAAAAGACTGCAACGTCACCTGAGATGATTCAAAAAGTGAAGAAGCGACTTGAGCGAAATCCCCGACGCAGTGCAAATCAAATGGCGAAAGAACTGAAAATATCTGATCGTAGCATCCGCCGTATACTGGAAAATGATCTCAAGGTCAAGCCTTATAAGATCCAAAAGGCGCCTGATCTCACACCAAAGCAGCAACAAGTCAGACTTCAGAAAGCGAAGGAGTTGCTTCGCTTGGCCGAAGGTGGTCAATTTCCGAACATTGTGTTTTCTGGCGAAAAAATTTTTACAATTGAGCAATTCGTAAACTCTCAAAACGATAGGGTTTACTTGACCGACCGTTCATACGAGAATTTGAGTCATCAATTGGCCACCAGGAGGCAGCACCCTCCACAGATAATGGTTTGGGCCGCTGTAACCGCAGATGGGCGCTCTCCAATTGTTTTCATCGAGCCTGGGGTCAAGGTAAATGCGCAATATTATCGGGAAAGTATTCTGGAGGTTGCTTTGAAGCCGTGGGCAGATACACATTTCGGTGGCAGACCATGGACGTTTCAACAGGACTCGGCACCGTCTCATAAAGCTCGAGTGAACCAAGAATGGCTGAAAAACAACGTTCCGAACTTCATAACGACCACACAATGGCTCCCGAATTCACCAGACGCCAATCCGATGGATAATTCTCTTTGGACCATTTTGGAGAGTAAGGTCCTAACTAAAAGATACACAAGTCTCGAGGCGCTGAAAAAAGCTGTTGTCCGCGAGTGGGCCAAAATACCTAAAAATCACATTCGGGCAGCTTGCGATTCGTTTTTGGACCGTCTCAAGGCCATAATTAAGGCAAAAGGTGGTCATATCGAGCAAAAGTAAATTGTATTTGTATTTTGTATTATTTTTACACATTTTGTACATTGAATCAAGTAAAAGTAATGTTCCAAACTGAATTTATGGCCTTTTCAATTGGTTACACTTCGAGTGCCGGACCCTGTAAGAGGAAAATGTTGCCGCAAAAAAAATTGTCATGTTTACTTTGGAGCGCACAATGAATACATATTAAAATGGAAAGCCCAAATTAAAAATCTTAAATCGACGTGATAATATTTTGTACATTTTCTAATATGGCTTTCAATATGTAACAAATTCTCAAAACCAACCTATGAGATTTATTTAAAGATTAATATTACGAATAATTTTTGTTTGATGTCTCTGAAATTTATTAGCATTATTTATATTTTTATTATGTTAGAAAAAATATTACCTTGTAATAAGTCAATAAAAAATTATTATCAACTATATATATTTATGTTTATAAATAAAAAAGGGTAACATCCACTGTTTTGAATTCAAAGAAGCCTAGCTTCAAATTTATTTAAAATTCAAAACAATTATTTAGAAATTGCAAATGCGATACAATACTATAATTAATAAATATAGAGGCAGGAAAACAAATTTTACTTCCATAATATTCCCTCTTTTCCCACTTTCCCTTTCCCTACCACCGAGTAGTCCCTTGGCTGCCCCGAATCGGAGCCCATTACAAAGTATTTATCGCCTGCAGTGATATTTTGTTGGTGGAAACATAAACTGTCAAAAAGATACATAAGGCATCGGTCCAAAGCGGCTCGACCAGTTTCGGTTGATAAAAAAGTGCTTAAACCTGTATTCGTTTTGCTTGTCTCTCTTATGCCAATCGAGTTTCCATTATGTATACAGATTTCTTCATGGTTTTTGCTCAACACAAAGGCAAAATTATGGTCGGTACGACTGAATTTATAAGTCGTCGCCACTTCAGACTTCACCCCTAAAAAAGAAATCGGCGAAGACCGTTAAGGAAGCCGTAAGGGTAACTCTAACTCACAGATTTCGATTCGGTGTCGCCTTACATGTGCTCCACGCTGTCCGGAGTTTCCGGAGAACCTCTACAGGGGGTTCCAAACCGAACCCGCCCCCATACTCCACTCCACACAACAAATGGTACTCGTATCGCCTTAATGGCTGTATCCCCGACCACTTTCCCACTTAACTGCATATGGCTGTGCCAGTGTGTTTGTTGGTAGTGGTTGCTGTTTCGGGTTTCATGAATTTTGGGTCTGCGATCGGGACCCTACCCTCGTTCACTCGCTTACCCATTAGCAACGGCGCTGGCAGATGTTATTGGGTATTAAATGCTCCCTTAGATCCTCGATCCTGACTACCTGCATCTGCTCAATGGACGTGCCTTGCTGTGTGCACGCTAAATAAATATGCAAGATTGAATTTTCATAGTTTTAGTTTTACATTTTGGGTGAAAACATTTTAAATCGCTTGGTTCTCAACTGATCCATCCGTTAAATAAACTTTAAATTAAGTAAATCTTTGAGTTTTCATCTAAATTAATTACTGTGCTTTGGAAAATTATATGAATAGTATCTACTTATGTTTTGCTGAGTGTATGAAGGCATTCCCAGCGTCTGTAACGTATTTTCCATCTATAGAGCGCTCGGGAACCAAGGGAGATTTAGGTCAACCCCTGAGCTCCTTGCCCCGCTCTCCTGTCTTCCCTATGAGGGTACCTGTAGCAATCCTGGGCATTACAGTGGAACCGAATAATAGACAGGAAGTCCCTTCAATGGCTTTTATTCCTTTCAAGGGCGTTCTTCCCTGGTGCAGCGATTGCCTCGCCCGATGATGCCAGCCTTGTCCTTTCCCTGTCCTAAAAATCTATTCTTAACAAAGTATCTCTAAATCTATGTACATATCCACCCTGCTCAGGTGGAATTATCCATGAGGACCACCTGTGTGCTTCGATATCGCTGCCAGGCACTCTCCGCCCGCTCTAAGAGCTCCCCAAGCTCCTGCCGCTGCCTGGGAAGATCGTACTTCTCTAGAGCTAACTTGAGGAGAACGTACTCCAGGCTGCGGATTCCACCTGCGGCACTAGGTTCGCTTAGGCTATCCACCAGGGTCACAAACTTCCTCAGCAGCTCCACCTGCTGGCCAAAGCTGGTCAGATGCTCAAGATTGGCGTCCACTTCGTTCACATAGCGCAGGCTCTGCTTAACCCTCCTGGCCAGATCGTTGCTCCTGCCCGCCAGTGGCGAGAGCTCCGCGTTGAGCTGCTGCACTGACCTCCTGGTATCGATCATCTTCTGCAGGGTGAGCGCATTGAACTGATCCTGATCCGTCCACTGACCCATCGGAGACTTCGTAGTCACTTCGTTGTCCACCATGGATACCTTATTGTCTTCCACAATGATGGTTTTGTCAATGGTTTCAGTCGAATTGGCCGGCTGCTTCACATGGAAATCCAGCGAGAAGTGAAAGCGAACATTGCCCTGCAAGGATCAGAGATGAGTTAAGTCAGAAATTCGGAAGAAGTTTGTCTTGTAAAGCGTGCCTGGGCAAAAGCAAAGACTCCTAGAACGATCCAAACACTCAAAGACAGCGACATGTTGCCTGGGAACTGGAAAATGTTTGACTGATTCCAAGCCGAGATCTGGTGATCACACCACTGAATCCAATCCACGATCGGATCCAAGGCTTATCTAACCGCGGGGTTATCACCGCCGTGTACTCACTTGACCGATAACAGATCCATTCAATGAGTTTCCTAGCGGTGGCTGGGGGATTGGGCGGCACGGGGAGAATTTTCCACAGCCAGACAAAGCGCAAGTCACGTGGTCGCTGTGATGATGAAAAGTGTATACAGTGAGCGATCGTAAAATATAAATTATTTCAAGGTGCTGGAAATAGGGGCAATTATTTAATATTTTCAGCTTTAATATTTTTCATAAATGAAGGTGAAGATTTGTATATAAATGGTATGATATTCAAGAATACTATTTCAGCGCAACCATTTTTTTCTCAGATGTATATAATGCAGGTATTTTATTTTGCTCTTATAATGCCATTATGATGCTTTTTTTATACAATTTCTATTTTAATATTTCAACAATTCATGATTTTGTAATTTCTTCAAGATTAATACATATAATTTGTACATTTCAATGTTTAAAATCATTTGTCATGATGATCTAGGAAACAGATCTTCACACGTGGGCCCTTTCATATTTATATTTCTGTTAGTTCAGTAAAATCTATTTATACTTATTTACTTATAATTAATAAAGCGCTAACAATGGTAATTTTCCTACGACTTAACTTTGTATGATGGAGTGACTATCAAAATGAAAGGTGGGTAGACACGTGGATGGGCAAAATAAAATAGGACAGACCATAAAGACAATAATACTTATATAGGGAGTATGTATATTTATGTACATATGAATGTCCATATTTAAAATAAAAGTGCACGTTAAAGATTATTAGCTAGGAAATACATAAAATACAGTTCTTCTTCCCTCTTAATAAAACTCTACATTGTTGCAAAAACAACGCTCCCCATTATTTTATTATTAAAATATTGTAGATTGTCCCATTCCCACAGTGGTTCCCACGTGCATGCCGCTGTAAAGTTAATAAATTTGATATAAAAGTTTTGCCTTGGTTACGGGGGAGCACCAGCATAACCCGCATGGTTATTTTGAATCCGTGAATCATCCACCTTTTTTTGTTTTGTTATTTCACAAAAGCCATTTCCGTTACGCATTTCAGCGAAACATTTCGGCTCGCCCAAGGGTTAACATCTGCTCGATTGCTCCGCTTATCAAGTACTTTGAGGTAACAACAACCATTCATATCGCTATTTTCTGTTTACGCGTGCAATAATAATTATAATGTACACAGAGCCACTATAGCGATAAGGTGCGAGTGCTATCGCCGTCCATATAATACATACATATGTACATACTTCTTCTATATAAGCACATACAAATATACCCAAGTTTGTTTGTGAGAAAGTATGCCTTAATTTAGAAAATGGTATCAAAGCAAAGCAGGGCAGTTCATGGAAGCCACGCCGATAGGGGCAGGCTAAAGAAAAGCATAAAACAAACAAATATGCGCGAATCAATAGTAGAAATTGCGCAGCAAAATGGAATTATTCCATAGCCTGAAAGAAGAAAACAAAAACAAAAAAGAAGAAGAAATAAAATAAAATAACCGTTGACACAACACACTCAAATGAAGATTGCCTTTCATACATATTCAAAATATGTGTGCACGGAAAGAAAAATCTTATCTTAAGGATGATCTATTGGCTTTGAGTATGACTAAGCAGGGAATTATAGACAAGAATTCTTTTTGAATATGGTACATTTTAAAGTTAATAAGGCAGGGTAATTGTATTAATTTGTATGGATCAATAAATCTTTATTAATAAAATAATAAGTTAAGAAATACTCCCAAAATGGGGCTTATAACCAATTTAAAACAATTTTACATTCCTTCTCAAGCCTAAAATCTTAAGAATAATATTTTTCAAAGTGTACTCAACTTTTATTTATATTTCACATAATTTTTTTATATTTTCTTTAGCATTTGCGTACTTTGCACGCATATGCACAGTTGGGTGTATAAAAATATAAAAAAAAATCTGGTTGGTACCGGGGGCATTGGGGATTGAAGAAGTGTGGGGAATGGAGAACGGTGGGAGATAGGAGGCCAAGGGGTCGTCGTCGTCGTCGTCAGAGACCAACGCACAAAACTTGTAAATATGAACGGCATCCGTCGTCTCTCTCCGCTCAGCCAGCAGCGAGTATCTCTTTGCCACCCCGCGCACTCGGATGAGTGTGAGTGAGCGCGTGTGGCGGCAACGTGAGTGTGTGTATCTTACAGATACCAATTGCGTAGATACATCTCTACCAGGCCCAGTTCGAGACCAGTGCACGCACACTTTTTACTTTTGCCTCGTCTCAGTTTTATACCCCTTACTTATAATGGTATGGTGGGTTTTTGGGCTAAGATGGGAATAGGGAAAGCTTAAAAAAGACTAAAAACGTACTATTTAAAATCTACTTTTCAATACAAAAATGAATTCCAGAAAATGTAATCTTCAGATAGAAAACTCAATAAAGTTAATACCAGAATAATGCTTAGGAAAATATCAATTGCAAATGTAGAGCAAAATCTCTTCTTAGAACCTTGCTTATTTTTTCTACATTCAGACTATTTCCTAGAACCAAATAAAAAACGTCTGTAGCTGTTTTACCTGAAAATCAAATCGCCAACTGCAGTGAGAAAAAGATATTGAGGAGTTGAACTGATATCGTGGAGATGTATGAATTTTAGACCTGAGCCTTGGATCATTCGTTTAACATAAAATAATTGAATAAATGCATTCCAGCAGAGTTTAAATAAAGGGTATATAGTTTTCTATAAAGTCACGTTTCTCATGATTTATAGTTGTTTTTTTTCCTGTTGATTTTTGTTTTTCAGCTTTTTCAGGTTTTTTCTTCTTTTTTTTCAAAAACAACAATGGAAACTCTCGCAACCGCAAATCTAAGCGAACGTGAGAGCGAGAGGCCAGATATAGGCCCCACCATACCCCTGGGACCCCGTGAAATCCACTATCGTCGTTGCCATTTATCGTTTGCAATTAGCTCGAGCTGAGCGTTATAAAAATAAAAGAGTAGCGCAGAAAGCTAAATAAAAACAAAATTGTTTACGCTTTTGATTTGCCTCAACTTTGAGTGTGTTGATATGTACATACATATTTACGTATACATATATATATTTAAATTTATATATGTATGTATGTATCTGTCTGTCTTTCGGGGGTGGCCTGAAATCGTTAAAAACGTAACGTGGAAAAATTAAAGACTGAGGGCCTCTGAATTATATGAAATCAACGGGAGGGAGGAACGGAAAGGAAAGCGCTTTCAATGTACAAATATGGACAACCCAAACAGTTATTCTCCTGTATTCTTTGGTCTCTTTTCTGGCCGATCGAAGATATGTTCAAGCATATAGCATTCATATATAGTAATGTACATATGTATGTACATATGTATGTACATATGTACTCAAGAGGTAGCCAAGCGGTAAACAACGACACCGAATTCAAAACCGAAGCCCATTGCCAACTTTGTATGTTGTCGGTAAATCCAGTTTTCTTTTGCGACATCGTTTATAAAGAAATCCCAAAGAGTCAAGAAAAAAAAAAAAAAAAAAAAGAGAATACAGAGAAACAAAAGGTTACAAGAGGTATATGATCTATCTCAAGGTATTGGATTCGTTTCAAAGTAAAATAATTATTATTTTAACTTCTATTGCAGAGAAAATAAATAAAACAATATAACCATGGGATAAAAAAAAAAAAAAACATCTATATATTTTCAAACTCGTTACTTTAATTACTTTGTAAATTATATTTTCTCTGTGTGTAACGGGAGGTGCGAGGTGAGGTGATTCGAGGCACGTTCACCACTCGCCCGTCGTTTGGCTGCTCTTTTTTTGTTCGAGCAACCTCTAGAGAAATCCACCTAGATAATACTAGTTTACTCTGCCCAGTGAGTCATATTCGTGTTTTGCCCACTTACCTCTGAACTAAACTGATCCAGACCGCTCTCTCTCTGTGTCTCAGCCATGTCCTTCTTCCAGGGTATCCAGCATCTTTGGGGGGTTCCATTTGAAATGCAATCGAAACATCACTAGCTCAAAACCTTATCCCAAATTCAAAGTTTCTCAATAGCCAAGTTTAGATAGGGGCTTGAGATTACTACGTTAGTCACAATAACTATTAACCGTATAGGTGGAAAATTTGCTGACTTAAATTCAAAATAAGTTAAAAGCTAAATTTATCGAAAAATTAGAAAATGTCAAATTAAAAAATCAACTTTGTTGTTCGTTAAAATAATACTGATTCAAAAGGATTTGCGCTACAAACAAAAAGGGATTGCCTTGTTACATTTATTCCGAATCGAATGTAAAAAACAATGTTGAATTTTAAGCAATCTCTTTGGCCACTAAAAATAAAAATAATAAGCAAGAATCGTTGTTAAATGATCAATTTAAGGCTAAAAAACTGGGTATTCATATTTAATGATCAGTAAACCTTCATTAAAATAAATCAAATATATGTATGTACATTAAATAGCAAAACCCCCAACCTTCTATTCAATTAAAAAGTTTAAATACAAGAGACAAAGGCTTGAGCTAAAGAGTTTCGACTGCATGTGGATCTCTTCTCGGCGTGTTTTCATTGAAAATATCTCAATCTCTTTGTTCACGTTTTAGGGGACTTGGGGGGAAGTGGATGGGAGGGGACAGGGATATGGGGATTTTTTGATTTGGGTGATTTTCGGAAGGGGACTTACACATTGATTGTTTGATCGTTGTTTAGGCATTTGTTGGGTTTGCTTAAGTTCTAACTTGACTTTTGATGTTTGGTGAGCTCTCTCTCTATTTTGTTATACATTTATGTATCTCTATTACGTGTTTTGGTGTTGTAGTAAAACCATTAAACATTTATCGTTATCATGCTGATTTCGTGTAAGAATCTATAAAATGCTAAACTGTTGCATTGTATACAAATTTGCGAAACTCACAATGACAATTCGCACTTATCGCTTAGGTGTGAGTGTTTGGTGTTTGCATTGCCAAGCCTTGCCGTTGCTTGATCCGATTACGAATACACAAATATATACGAGACATCTAGGCATAACTAACGTAGGAACAATCAGGATAGTTATTCACATTGAAACGGAATTTGATTGTTTGGTTTCTGGCCCGGACGAGCGCAAGGGTGTTTTGCTCGTCGGCTCTGCAAAGATTTCTTTTCGTTTTGTATTTTAATTCGAGTGTTGTCGTTAGGCATGTATCTGGGTTTATTCTTGCTGCACAAATGCAGCTGCCTTTGTTTGGATCTTGTTTTAAAAAACTCTCCGAGTCTGAGACTTCAATCTGGTTGTTTCTGCTTTTGTTTCCACTTCTCGCTTACAATTCGAGTCGCAAATCAAAGCCTGAAACATGTGAGAACTTCGCTAGAGTGGAATTTTTCGGAGCACATGTTCGCTCCCTCTGGAATGTGGTGGGGGTTTTTTCTGGGGTTTGCCGATTAGCTCTGAAAATAAAATCGCCAACGAAAAAGTGTACGTGATAAGGCAAATAAAAACACAATTTTTGGTTGTTCTTTTTTTTGGTTTAATTATACAAAGCTTTAATAAATTACTTTACGAAAGCCATGTACAATTGTTTATTTTGTTTTTTTTTTTCTGTTTTCAGTTTACTATTGTTGGTTGATGGTTGGTTGGTTTTGTGGGGTTTCTTTAGTTGTTTTTCTCAAATGTTACAAGTTGACTTGGACTTAACACAATTCCAATATTGCTTTACAAATTGATTTCAGTTTTATTCACATTCGTTTCTATTAATTACAGTATTGAATAGCGAGTTCTCTTCTCTTCGTATTCATCCTAGTGGTCCATTTATGGTAATTGTGTGGGTAGTAATTTATCATTTTCTCTTCAGTTGTATTTGTTTTTAATTTGTATATATACCAGGTTTTAAAATATAGCAAAGTATCACAAAAAATTGCAAATTAAATTGTAAAATAGATCAATGGAGAAATTAAAAAAAAAAACATGGTTCTTGGTTGCTTCTTTTCTTTTTTCTTTTTAGAACGACGAATCATCTTGCGGCTTACAACAAAAGGGTTAAAAATAATATTCGAACTTGGTCGAATCGTCGTCGTTACGCTTTAGATTTAAATGTAAATTAAAATTGAATTTGAATTCTCTGTCAGGGGCCAGTAAATCCGCAGTTGCCTTGGATGGGGGCACAAGCCGCCTTGGACTCGCACGGGGAGGCCTCGCGCTGATGATGTTGGTGCGGGCTCCATAACTTTGAAATGGAAATTAATTTGTACTGATTGGTGTTGAAAAAGTCGTCGGATCGCAACGGTTGTGCCCACAGTTCAAGGCAGAGCAGACGGATTTTGGCCCTGTTTTGGTCTCTTTTTTAATATTCTTTTTACTTCATTTACTTTTGCTTTTACAAATAGGGGGGCGGTTGGTTTCTCCTTCAAGGGAATCTAAGCTGTACTCTCCTCCTCTCCGCTTAAATTGACGTCCAGTAAGTAACAAACGTTAGGCTTACACTTAAAAAAATGCAAAATTCTGCGCGACAAGTTTAGATTGTTTGTGGGATGTGGGGTGGGGGAGATGAGGCTGAGCTGGGGTCAGGCCCGAGCGCTGCTCGAGCGACCTTCGCTCCGTTCAATACTCTAAGTAGTAGGGGGTATATATGTGTGTATGTATGTATGGGGGCGGGGGTACTTGTAGTGTAACTTGAAGATACAAGCTTTAAAGCTACCAATATGACAAATTGCTCAGTAAACCTAAACAGTGCTTGACTTTTTTGGCTTTTCAACATTTTTAAAACTATCATCGAGTGTTTTTTTCGTAGTTTCCTCCTCTCCATCTTTCCTTCTCTTCTTCTCTCCCTCTCTGTCTCTTCTTTTCTCTTCGCTCCTCTCATAATTTAGCTGTTTCGGGAAGTTAAACAATATGCATAAACACAACACAAGTGTTCTTCTTTCTGGGGCTTTCCACTATCAATTAGGTTTTGGGGTTGCTTTTGTTTTTGGCTTATCACTTAGGGGCCAATTCACTTGGCAAAAACACATAACAAAACTCACGCTGCCTCATTCTACGCAAAATACAAATAACTTTGGGTTTGGACGTTTGGGTAGTGGGTTCTTGGGAAGGGTTACATGGGGGCGGGTGGTATCTTAAATAATTTACATACATATTAATGTTAACAATTAATAAGTAATGCTAATAATGAAAATAAGGTACTGGGTTCAAGTGTTTCAGTATTGAGCATCAACGAATAGTTTACATAAAGTAGTATCATTTCTCCCATCCTCTTCTCTCGCGATATCTATCTCTCTTACTCTCTTGTAAAGCCTTCGCTTTGGGATTGCAACTCATATAGTTTTCGTTTTTTTAGTTGTTTTCACAATTGTTTACGCTGTTGTTTAGCGCAAGATCAAACATATTTTGGAATAAATAAAATCTTGCTTGCGCCGGCCGATCGTTCGCTACTATGCATTTTGGTTGCATTTACAGTGTGTTGATAGATCTTATTCTCGTATTTGTTTATCGATTTATCGATTTTAGAAAAATTTTATTTGAACATTTTAGCGTTGTTCCTTTCTATGTACAATTCAAGAATGTTAAAATTAGAATTTTTTAAAGCCATTTCGCAATTACAGATTAAGAATAATTACACATGTACGCATATGTAGCTCAGTTATTGTTTTTGGGCAATTGCTTTTCTCTCGCGCGACGTTTAACTAAAAGTAATGGAAGTATCTATAAGGTAAGTCAAAAATTACAATACAATAGTGAATATTTATCTTAAGGTAGAGGAGAGGCCGTACAATAGTTGCTGTAGAGTTATAGATGAACGTTTCTTCTAGGCAAGTTGAATGCATTTTGCGCTGCTGCTCTGCTGCTGCGGCCGCGTTGAGTTGTTGTCGTTGAGTTTTTGTTTGAATTAGTCTTTGTGATTTGGTGGGTATACGATTTATATTACTTGTATTATTATTATTATTATTTGTATTTTAGTTATATTATCGTGTCTCTTGAATATACTCTGTGCTCTCTGCTTCTTTCTTTCTTTATCAACATTTAAGGTACGTTGCACATTTTGTCCGCTTTTCGGGGGATAAACATAAACTGTACTTTATGTTGCGCTTCTAGCGTCCATTTTTCTTTTTTGAATTACTCATAAATATTATTATATTTATAATTTTACTTATTAATTAATTTTCAAGTCTATTTGCGTATCACGTTTAAAACAATGTTCAGTTGTGAAGTATCCGTTGTTAGACATATAAAGTTTTTCCTTCCTTCCGCTTCCGCTTAATCTTCATCGTCGTCCTCTTGTATCATCTTTTTCTCTCTGTTAGCCATTTGTTGTTGATTTGGTTTTACTTTGTCGATTGGCGGCTTCTTTTCCATAAAGTTTGCATATTGAAGTTGACAGTGGGGAGAGGGTTCTCTATATAGGGGGATTGCTGCTATATAGCGGGGAATTTTGCATCTTTTTCGCTGTGTTTATTTGTTCTCTTTGTCGTTGTTGTTGTTTTATCGGTTGTGTGAGGACAGTTGTTGGTGTATTTCAATTTTTGTTTACTTTCAGCTTTCCTTGAAACAGTTTTTCACTTTTCTCCTTATAGCTTCTCAAATTGGTTTTGTTGTTTTATGATACACACTTGAGATCACAAACATTACTCTTGTTTCTTCTTTTTTTTTGTTTTGTTTAAAAAAGTTAAATTTTTCAGTTGAAATATTTTCGTTTTCGATTTTTTTTTTAGTTTTTCATTTTGCTTTTTTTCTTTTATAATTTTTGTTCATTTTTTTTTTTATTTTTTATAATCATTTCGTTTTTTTTGCAACTCATTGACGGGTTCGGGGTCCTCCGGGTGTTCATGCCATTTAAGTCTGTCCTCCAGATCCAGATCCAGCTTCAGATCCAGATCCCGCTTCTCTGCTCCAGATCCTGATCCTCCAGCACCAGGGTTACGACTGCACATTGAGCAGCAGCTTCAGGTTGTGCGTGTCGAAGTCGTCGAGGAGATTCCGCTTCGAGCGGCCACCCGTCTGCATCATCTGGAACTTTGGCAGCGACATCGACATCGACACCGACGACAGTTTCTCCTCCGACCGCGTCCAGTGCTGCGGTGGCTTGGGCAGCGCCGTTGGAGCAGGTGCATCGAAGCACTTGCTGCCCGCGAAATGCGTCAGTGCGGTGGGTATGAGTGGGTGCGGCTGCATTTGCATCTGCTGTGGCGAGATCTTGCCACCCAGAGGCGGGCTCTTCCTCTGCTTGCGGGCCGATCCTCCGGCTGGAGAGAAGCCTCCACCCAGAATGGTGGCGGGCGACTGGCGCACTTGCATCGCTCCCTGGGGCGAACGTCCTCCTCCGGTCCGCCTGTTGTTGTTGGCGAAAAAGAAGCCACCCCCTCCTCCGGTGGCAGATCCCTGCTGCTGCGGCGAGTGACGCTGTTGTTGTCTGCGTTGGGCTCCGGTGGACTGGGACTGCGACTGCAGTGGCCGTTGCCTTTGGTTGGGCGGCGTGGCCAGGTTGGAGAGACCCAGACTCGTGGGCGACGAGCTCAGGAAGTAGGGGGAGTTGTTCTGGGTGAGATTTGTACTGCTGGCAATACTGTTGGAATGTGCAGTTACCAAGGGCGTTGCTGGTGCGGATGCGGATACGGGAAGGGGTACGGCGGACGTCGATACCGATGTTGGGGATGTGGGCGAGGGGGTGGATGAATTGGATGCGGAGGTCGCTGCTCCTGCGGCTCCCTTTTTCAATCGTATGGACTTGGTGGCCGATGCGGTTGTCATTCTGATGTTGTTCCTAACGCTATTGTGCGAGTATGTCATAGTAATTTCGTCGCTTGCCGATCTCTCTCTTTCTTTCTGGATCACTGATCGCTCTCGTCTCCTCCTCTATCTTTTAAAATTTCTGCTGTTTTGCCTTTTTTTTTGTTTTTGGTTATTTCGCTAAATTAATGCTTAACGTTAAATATCACACGCACTTAAATCAATTCTTTATAAATCGAAACCAAACTCGATCGCTCTGCTATTGTTGATGTTGATTAGCTCCCACCGCTCTCCGTGCTTTTCTTTGGTTCAAATCGCTGATGCTGATGCTCCTCCTCCAAAAATTCAAAAATTAAATGAAATCGGCGAGCAAAAGGGCGACGACGGGCGGTTGAGCACGTAGCTGCGTCCACTGCTGCTTCTGCGGCGTCCGGTTGGCGTCGTTACTTCTCCGCTTCTTATGTACAGCTGCTGTTTACTTTACTTTATATAGTTTAACTTGTAACGTTATGTATTGTTTATCAGTCTGTTGATTTATCTCTTTTACTCTGGGTTAAGCGCTATCCTTAGCTATTATTTCGCAAACTCTTCTCGGTTCTCTGCTGATTTGACTGCTGATACTGCATTCCAAGCCGTGCTGATCCTATTTTTGTTTTATTAAATAAAGAAAATCGAAGAAAACTATTGAGCAAAGAGTGGTAGGCATTTGTTTAATGTGTGTAATAGTAGATGCAAGTTAAATAATAGCACTACAAATGAGGTCTTTAACTTTATTTGAAAAATAATAAAGATTTATAAACTGACACAAACAACAAAATAAAATTGTAATTGAAATATATTATAAGATATAAAAAGAAATATAAATTCAAAA
Source organism: Drosophila nikananu (assembly GCA_008042635.1). NCBI lineage: Eukaryota > Metazoa > Arthropoda > Insecta > Diptera > Drosophilidae > Drosophila > Drosophila nikananu. The sequence continues at coordinate 57,056 of VNJV01007288.1, forward strand.
TCATAAATATGGATATTTCTGTACTAGAATGTTTTTAACGCTAAAATTTAGTATTCATAAAAAAACATACAAATTATGTGTTAGGGAAAACACCCTTTTGAATGACGAATATATTTTTATTGCATTTAAAAACTGTATTTCACATAAAGTTCAATCCCTTAAAGGGCTAAGCCGATAAAAAATATGCATATAATGCAATGAACAATAAAACAGTACAGTTCAACAGAAACATGATTATAAATACTTCATTGTAATACGAAGCATACGAAACAATACATTTTTTGTTCAAAAGAAAAGAAAAAAAACAGGAATAAAAACAACCCCTAAACTTTTTAAGCAAAGGGACCGTTTTATTATCTTGACCGCTTCTTTAGGTACACATATTATGCATAATAAGGAAAACAGCAAAGGGAAATGTAACGCTGTTACGAGTCTATTTCCAGGTAGCAACAACCTGTAACGTAGTGCTAACAACGTAACGGCTGCATTATCGTGCATGTGTGCTATGTGTGTATGTGCCATTTACGTCAACAAAAGGTACTTTGTATTCTGTTTTTTGTATTTGTTTGGCTATTCTCTCGCAAACACGTCTGGGGACGTCAGAGGGACGCACACACTCAGGCGCACAGCGTATACGTATACCTGAATTAATGAATCGACACATACAGACACAGCAGAGCAGAGCAGCGATAACCAATACAAATGCCACTTACTTTTTCGCCGTAGACCTTCCACACGAACGTGTAAGTGTGTGTGTGTATGTCGCAGTTATCGATTGGTGCAGCTGCGGGGTTTTCCCAGCCACTTTGATATACAGACTCCAAAAAGCGTTATATACACAATGGGGTTGAGTTTGGTTAAAAGTTGCCTTGATTTTGTTGATTCACTTTAAAATGTTGCGGAAATTGGGTTTTGGTTTGCGTTTCCACGGATTTTAGATGGGGTTATATGCGTATATGCTCTCGCTGGATGTGTATGTGTTCGTATTTGTGTTGGCGTATATGTATGTATTGTAAAATCACTTTCAAAATGGCGACGGGCTGGCTTCGTATTTATTTATATATAGATGTAATTCCGCTTAAAGCTTTCTCTTCACTTACAGACAAAGGCTCAAAAAAATCACACTTTTAACTGATTCTGATTTCGATTTTGTTAAACTCTTATGTACACCACCGTCTATTGCGCAGCGTTTCTGTTCTGTTGTTGTATTCTCGCTGGCCAAGTACTCCGTTTCTTTGTGTGCGAATGCTTCACTCGTTGTACTGACTCTGACGCGTATTAAAATGGTAAACGTTACACAAATATCTGGTTTATATCACTTAACTTAAGACATTTACAATATGCAATTACATATATATTTTTGTAGCAGAAATTTTAATCAATACTCTATCTTCTTCGCTTATTCTTATTCTCTGCGCATCGGTACGCTCTCCTCGAATTTTCCACCATGACTCACAAAATCGTTTTTGTGCCGTTTTTATTAAGCTGAAAACATCGAAATCGATTTCGAAATCGATTGACGATGTTTTTATCGATTGACAGCTGTCCACCCAATTTCTAACACCATGCGTCACCCCTATTAATGGACGAATCGGTACCGGTAATTTTACCTATTCGTCCATTCCCGCGCATGGTGGTAAAAAAGTTGGGTGGTACATTTTACCGATTTGTTGATATCGATTGGCAGCCATGATTGTCCACCGAATTTTCAAACACCATCCTCCTAGGTCACCCCTATTACCACACCATGCACTGGAACGAATCGGTACCGGTAAATTTTACCTATTCGTCCATTCGTGTGCATGGTGCAGTAATAGGGGTGACCTAGGATTCGAGAGCAAGTTAAGGTCTAAATTACAAGAATGCTGAAGGAAATTACAAATTTCTGCAATTGGTTTTTTGTAATGAAGTTATTGTCATTGCCCTGGTCAAATGCAGAGGTTGAGCATGTGTTTAGCCAAATTAACATAGTAAAATAAAAGCTCCGGAACAGGATTCATATTCGTACCTTAAACGTAATATTGCATGTAAGGTAATTTTATACAAACACTTTATTGAAAAATTGATAATCATATAATTTTATATTTTTACAGATATGGTTTGAGCAGGGAGATTAAATGCTAATATAATTATATAGTTCCTCCCAAATATTTAAAAGTAATTGAAACTAACCAAAGTCATTTAAATCCTGTCGCAAATATTGAGGATTTAGATGATACGACTATATTTTTAGATATATTTCAAAGAAAACTATTAAAAAAATTTAATATATGTGTTTAGATCTTTTTGAGCTGTAGCGTTTCCTGAACAGTGATTTAGCTTATTCTGGTCTTGGAAAGTTGGCAACACTGATGATAATATTCCCATTGGATCTAGCGCATTGATTATTACTACTAAATTTGACGACTTAAGCTTATTTTTTAACACCGAGTTTTTTGTTTATATTTATCTTATTTAAAAATATTTTTTTATAAAACTTGGCAACACTGGGCTCGAGCTAAATAACTACCAATGGAACTATCAAGGTATCGAATCCTCGATAGTTGTCGTTATCGATTGTGCTGGGCATTTTATACATTAGTTACACTATTGACTTCTGATAATATTCCCACTATACATTTTTAACACCGAGTTTTTGTTTTTATTTAGCTTATTTTAAAATATTGTTGCTATAAATCTACCAGCTACCGATGTTTGGCAGGCCATCATTTGTTCCATCGCCAGAAGTGCAGGGGTGGAAAATGCACATTTTTTAGAGATTTTGAGACCCCAGGTGCATGGCAAATTTAAAAGCAAACTTGGGCCAGGTCATAAAACAACATCTGCTTATTGAATTTCCAAAACAGATTTGGCTTTAATCAATTTTCTTGCCTTATCTTATCAACAAATACAGGTCTGTAAAATTACGACATAATTATTTATGCATAAATTAATTCAATTAACTGAAAACTGTATTTAAAATTATGTTATTGAACTAATCACATTATCACCGATAACCTTTATTTAAAAAACAGACATGTCGAAGTACTCAGATCCCAAAACTAAGAACTGATTTGAATATTTTGGATAAACGGAGCTACCCTAAAAAAGCAAAAATTTCGAATTTTGTTAAATGTTTCTCCAAATAAAATATTTAGTTACAGATAAATTATAAGACTTTAATCGATATTATCTTTCGTTACGTTAAAAGGGCTAACAAATAACTTGCTTCATATTAAGTTGGGGAACGGATTAACAATTCTAGTTAACTAGTAAATGTAGAATAATTCGGCACATTGACATGTAAATAAGTAAAATCCGTTACAACGACTATAGCCCATACTACAAGTAAATGTAGCAAAGTCTCCAATTCTCCAATTCGCTGGTAACGATATATATCGATAGCGACCTCAGTAACTCATCAGTAAAAATGTTCAATAAAAAGCATGCCATCAATAGCACCACATTCTGCGCAATAATAAAAATAAGTATGACACCGTGCTTAATTTCGCGTTCCCCTTGCAGTTTCTCAGAGAATATCGAAAAATATAAACTTGAAATATCGCAGTTTCGATATCTTGATATCGATGTCTTGATATTTTGAGTTATCAGCCCTAGTCGCCATTATCGATTTGTGGCAGGGAAAAAAAATCGCGTTTCAGGAAAATATATATAATATATATATTAAAAATTCGCTTTTCAGCGTTAGGCACCGGTTAGAGAGCGCATCAAACGCGGCGTTAAATTGTGTAGTGCTCGTGGCATAAGTAGCAGCTATCGTGGTCCGTTCAATTTCTCGTGG